>JAJQOW010000800.1:0-81600 GCA_037975125.1 Latrodectus hesperus | reverse complement strand
TAAATACTAAGTTTTCAATCATTCTGAACTGAAGAGAGAACTCTCATTCCACTTATAGACCTTATTCTTTTTCATCTTTCTCTGGATGCAGCGGAATTACGTGATTGGAAGGATTTCATTTCTCATAAGCAAATCATAAACAGAAGGCAAAGGACCTAGGAAAGTTTAACGAACATAGATTTAACTAGTATTTCTTTTTCAAAACACTGAAGAAGCAGGGAACTTATTGTGTTTGATCATAGTCTTTTCCTTGCAGCAAAAATTATTTTTTGCTTTCTTTTTTATACCATAATAAAACTATCTAATTTAAATATGAGAGGTGCAATAATTGCACTCATTTAAGATTGGTTTAGATTTTACTATATATATATATATATATATATATATATATATATATATATATATATATATATATATATATATATATGTATGTACAGGGTTAGCAAGAAAGAAGTTTCCCACTTCAGAGGGCTGTAGAATACGTTCTATTTGTCAAAATGAGATAAAATTTGAACTACAGATAATTCAAATGATGCGCTTGACATTTATTAAAAAAATAGTACAAAATAATTTGAAGGACAATGCCTACCATAAAAGGACAGCATCTTTAGCAGACCTGACGGACAGCATTCGGCGCCATATCCTTGATATTCCGACAGACTCACTCCGGTCTATTGTCGAAAATATGGTTCTGAGATTAGAGCACATTGTTGAAAATGAAGGGGACATGTTGAACAGTTGTAATGCTACATTTTTATATTTATTATTTAACATTTATAAAGCATATCAAAAGTTTTTATGTTTATTTTTTATGTTTATTTTTTTTATGTTTATATATTTTGTACTATTATTTTTTAAAAAAATGCCAAGCGCTTCATTTGTATTATCTGTAGTTCAATTTTTATCTCATTTGGACAAATAGAACGTATTCTACAGCCCTCTGAAGTGGGAAACTTATTTCTTGATTCTTAGTCTACAATTTCTTTTTCTTAGCGTTTGCTTGATTTGGGATCAACGAAATCATCTTTTACGATCATAAACACCTGAATTTCCTTAATTAAGTGCCTTAAAATTTTAAATTAATAAACACATATCAATAATACATTAAAGGCATTAGTTTAAAAAGATTACTTTAGATAAAAAAAATTTGTTGCTTTGATACGGACTAACTAAAATATAACTCCAGGGTTCATACATTTGAAGTAAGAAAATCACTGTGATTCGTATTCTTAATGCTATGTCAGTGTCAGTGTATTTTTAAGAAATTTCTTTCCGTTTAAAACTTTTTATCAAAATAAGAGATTTTATGTGAAAACATTTTAAGAATTATGATGATAAAAATATTCCTATGAATAATTGACGCTCTGAATCTCGAGGCACTCTCCTGAGCTAAATTTTTAAAACATCGCATGCATAAAACTTACTTAAATTTTCTGCGGATATTTGTAACTTAAAATTAAAGATCTTATTAAAAAACACAGAGATATATGAGAATATCACATTTTCACTTGAATTGAATTTGGAAAAAAATATATATGTTGAACATACTAATTTACGATGTTTGTTTCTCAACGATGCATGTGTGTTTTAATCTACATTGATAGTGAATTTTATATTTTAATCATATATCAAACGAAATATATATAGGAGTTGTGCTTTTAGATTTAAAAAATTTAAAGACTTTTACCATGCTATCATACATAAAAAAGAAATCAGTTTAATATAAACAAGGTATCTCTTAAATCTTTTAAGACAAAATCTTTGTGGACCGGGTTTTCAAAATCTTGATGATTGATATGAATATCATCTATTTGTAATGATATTTTGAGCTGATTTTGGTTTTGACTGGGGCAGCATTAATTGTTAACGGTAAGAGTGGAATTCGAGTTAGTAGGTTATAGGATTATCGTGAACGGTGATAAAAGAAGCAACAAGTCTAAGTACAGAGTCAATGAGAGTACGGTAAGCATTTTGAGGAATGGCTCTCAATTCTCAGTCAACAATTTGCCAAAGAAGCTTCTCCTGAATGACGGATTCGCAGGGTCCTTAAATGTCATCCATTAGTATCAGAAACTTGCCCAAATGGCTAGAGATCTGGTGAAACTGGTCGTTAGGGAAGACGCTATTTACTTTTCACGACATGTTGGCTGATGCGAGTAATCTTCACAAAAGCTTTCCTGTGGTGATAACTTGTGTTAAGCACCTTCTAAATGTAATGTAACAAAACTGACAATCTTTGCGCTTCAGAAAATTGTACCATAATAGAATTGATCACAAGCATCCGCACAGAAAAGCTATGATGACAAAACTCAAACAAATTCATCTTCATCTGTAAAATAAATTTTGAACACTCATCTGCTTATTAAACCGTTGACAACGAACCTCATGTAATGAAATTCATCATCATTTAAAAGTTGACTCTAACTGAAATTTTGCAAAGTTAATCTCACGATATGAGATTTTATAAAAACATTTTCTAAATATTTACCGGTAAAAACATTAACACGCATAAATATTTTGTAACAATAATTTTAAATTTGCATAAAAATACGGCGTTCAAATTTTACTTCTGTTTTCATTTGATAGTGTAAAATATTATTTTGTTTTCATTGCCGTACGGAATACAACGCATATATTTTGCACGTGAAAAAGATTCCTAGAATGAAGTTTTTTACTTTACTTGATCTGCGACACATGAGAAACATGAGTTATTGTGCAATCTTAAGTAAAATTTAGATTAATGTGAATGACAACTTTGGTACACAAAACATTATATTTACGGAATCTATTTCTGAATAATTAGTATAAGTGAAAAATTAAAAAAGAACATATATGGAAAAGTTAAAAATATTTCATCATACGAAATTTCCTGATTTTAATCAAAAATAAATCAATATTAATATCGTCTGTTGAAACCTATTTTGAAGTAATATTTGAGATAGTTAGACTTAATTTAGGTAAATATTCAATGGAGCATAAATTTATAGAGGTATATTGAAGCAAATTCCTCCTGGTCATACAGAAATTTATATTATCTATGTAAAATTTTATTTTCCAATGTTAATAAAACGGGCTGTTGTAGTTGACATACCAATGGAACACAATTTTGTACAATTCTTTCAAAATACATTAGTTTTCAGATTTTTTCATTAATTTATTTTACTCGTTTTTTAAACACATTAACGCTAAATGATTAATTTTAGCTATCACAAAACTGCAAGTTCCATACAGATTTTAATTGATTTTGAAATCTATATTTTACTTATTTTCAAAACCAATTATTAATAGGAGATGATTTGAGATCGAAGCTATTTAAGAATACCTGTCATGCTATCAGACATACAGGAAAGAAGTTATACATAAGCAAAATAAGTTTTTCATAACATTTTATTATCTTATGATATGTTCATGGGATTCAATTAAAGCTCGTTTTTAAGTCTAAGTTTATTTTAATACATGAAAATGTCATTCATGATATGAATTTGTATCATGAATTTTATCAAGGAAGATGAAATTTATTATTATATCTCTGTGTATGATTATAAAAATCATCTACCCTGATTAGGAATTTTCCACTTATATTAGATAATGTATACCTTTCGCGTAAATACATGTGGGCTTAACACAAATCTAGAAACATGCTGTTGCTAGAAGCACTTAAATACTCTTTGTTTAATTTATAGCTTAATTTTTAGAATTATTACTATGAAAAAGATATTTCTCTATGTACGTTACAGTACAAGTATTCAAAATCCTTTAATAAAAGTTTTTGTACCACCTACTTCCAAGATATATGAAAAAATTTTGAATCATCTGCCGTTCACACTTTATAACAACCAGTTATATATTTATTTCTAGAATTCATGATAGTCAATTTCAACAATTACTGACTACAACATTGAAATTGTAATGGTAACATATAAATTTTAAATTGTTTTATGATTTTGAAATGTTAAGTATGCCATTAAAAAATTGAGGTATCGAGAGATTTTTTTATAAATTTTATCTCTTTCTTCGAAATGTTTAACTTTATTAGAAAAATTAAAAATGTTAAATTTTTTATAAACATAGGTTTTTAAAATGCGATAATTAAAGAACAATATTTTTTTGTTATTGTTTCTATCTTTTTCGTTAAATGAATATTGTGGATTACGTATATGAAGATACCACCCATGGCATAACTTATGATGGTTAGGGCGGGTAAAATGTGTCTTGGTAAGAAGGAACTCGTGTTTAAATAATGTAACAGGGGATGTTAAACTAAGACTGATAAAATTTTATTCCGAATTACGATAAACGTCGTTTGAGTCAGTATTCTACTGCCAAATTTCTCTGTGAATGTTTTGACTGAAACAGATTTATAATAATTAGCATACCTTACGTTCAACAGGACATCGTTTCGAATTTCTAAATTAGGTTTGAATGTTTTTCAATGGCTCTAAATCTATTCAGTTTTGTAGAATTAGCCGTCGTATTGAAAGGACAGTGGAATCATGAACAAACTAAATACATTGAAAAATTGTTTTGACATAAATGATCTATCATAAATTAACTAGTAATAATTAGTAATCATAGCAGCATACACGATTATCTATTTGACTTTTCTACTTTGAGAAATAACAGATACTTAAACAACAATAGAATATAAATAATTATATGCTCTGATGACCATATCAAATAGAATCTTGAGAAGATTTTCAATCCTTCTCTAGCTATTGTCCATGATAGAAGTATGACCTTTCATGCGCACAAAAAAAGAAAAGCGTCTTCATTGTTGATAATGGTAAGCTGATGTCAGTCATGTTTTTTAACTGTAGTTTATAATCTAGTATTTCGATTAAAAAGCCATGAGTTTCATAGAGAACTTGTTGTCTATGTACAAAAAGACTAAATTCTTTAACTAATTTTACTACTAATATTTTACTATTCTTTAAAATTTTATTACTGTCCTTATTTTTAATTTTTGGATTTTTGCATTGTATGATCTCAGCTATTGATGAACAAAAGGAGATACATATTGTGTTATTTTCTGATGTTTGCGCTTTTGACAAGATTGTGGCTCTGGAATTTGAAGGGATTTCTATTGTGTGACGTGTAAATGCTACTTCTAATTTGAGAAAGGCTTAGAAACAAATTTTGTGAAGAATGCTCGTTGAACAGGTATTAGACTGTCTTTGTCAATAAGCTGTCCACAATAGGCAATCAAAGTTACAGTACAAAAATATATATTGACAACTAAATAATACAAAATAGGTTATGTGAAATTACCAAAAAACTGATATGTCTCTATAAAAGAAAAATATTTTCTTTAGAAACTTTTGCGACCAGAACGTGATATTTAAGCACACTGTAAAAAAATCTGCCTCGTACAAACTTAACTAAGAAAATCAAGCAAAGAAATACATCATCGTTAAAAAATCTAACTTTAATGAATGACGAAATTCATCATCATTTATTGAAATTCAGTTAAGAATCAACCTCGAGTTGTAATGCCCAAGCTTTATGAGGTTTTATAAAAAAATGTTTTCTAAATATTTAGTGGTAAAATTATCAGAATGGATGAATACTTTGATTCAATTAATTATGTTTGCTGAAAAATAACGAATTCAACTTATATTTCTGTGTTTACCTAACAGTACAAAATGCTATAAGGATTTAATTTCCGTGCATTCAATATAGAGCACAATGCAAAATACATCGATTTTATTCTGAAAAGATTTTTTCTAGGAGGTGTTTTATTGACTTAATCGATGACTTAGTATTAACATAAGTAAATCTGATGGCTTAAGTGAAAATTTGTGTTATTCTTAATTACAATTTTTGTCTATTAAACGTTAAGTTTATGTAAACTTTTCCGGAAAAAAGGGAATAGTTAAAGAATATAAAAAAAACATTTATCGAACAGTTAAAATAATGTTTGTCTGATGAAATCACAGTAATTTTAATTAAAAAGATATCGGTGTTAATGAAGACAGTTGATATATATTTGCAGTAATTTTTGGAATAATTGGAATAATTAAAAGGAAAAAAAGGACTAGTGGACCATAAAGTGATGGAGATATTTTGAAATAAAATTTTCTAAGAATTATAGAAATTTATGTTCAAAATCTAAGATATTATTTAGAAAGATTTTTAAAAAACAAAAAGTACTCGAAGTATTTAATGAAATGCACGCCTTTTCCATGTAAATACAGATTTCTGGTAACTATATTGATAAAATTCAATTTTCTGTGAAGCATAATTGAAAGATTGATATTTAATGCAGTTTATTACATTAAAATATGTATTTGAAAAGACTTAAAGCCGACGACATTCTAACTTAGAAAACGAAAGAGAATAATCATGATTATTTTAATACATAGTCTTAGAGAAATTAATTTGAATTATAAGGTTTTTAATTTTCAGAAATTGAAGAAAAATGTTGTAAAATCATCTATTAAGAAATTTTAATTTTAGACGAAGTCAGGTCCAAGAAGTGTATCCATAAATAATATTTCCTAATGGAAAACTGTTGCTACATTTATTGACATATTAATTATTTTAAATAAGTATCTTAAGTTTTGTAAGCAAGATAATTGCTTTATGTGCTCTCGTCTAAGTTTTCAATCATTCAGAACTGGAGAGAGAATTCCCATTCTACCTATAGACCTTATCCTTCTTCATCTTTCTCTGGATGCCGCAGAATTATCTGATTGGAGGTATTTCGTTTCTCATAAGCAAATCATAAACAGCAGGCAAAGGACCAAGGAAATTTTAACGAACATAGATTTAACTAGTCTTTCTTTTTCAAAACACTGAAGAAGCAGGGAACTAATTGTGTTTGATGATAGTCTTTTCCTAGCAGCAATATTTATTTTCTGCTTTTTTTATACAATAATAAAATTATCTAATATAAATATGAGAGGTCAATAAATGCATTCTTTTAAGATTGGTTTAGATTTTACTATATAAATAAATAAATAAATATATAAATATATACATACATACATATATATATATATATATATATATATATATATATATATATATATATATATATATATATATATATATATATATATTATATAAATATATATATATATATATATATATATATATATATAAATTTCGTGTCCCGATGTATGTTCCCGATAAACTCCGAAACTACTGAACGGATTTTGATAAAATTTTTTAACCATTTATAATATAGTCCAACTTAAAAGATAGAATAGTTTTTATCTCTTAATTATTATTCTCAATATTTATTAAACGACATTAATGTTTATTTATTGTTTAGTTCCTAATAGATGGCGGTTTAGCATCTAAGTTGCACAGGTATTCGGCAGATGGCGACGTGTTTATTTTTCTAGATTATACATCTTCGAGAAAATTAACGTGCGTGCGCAATCGCGTGGTTAAATATAGAATTTACATATATTTTTATTATTATATTTTCATGATGTACATATATTTTCATATATATTTTCATATATTTTCATGGTGTTTAATCATACTATAACAATTTTTTGTGAATCACTTTTATAATTATACTTTGTATTGTGTTATTATTGTGCGTGTTCAGTTTGAATATTTTTAATATTATAAATAGTAAAATAAAATTTTATTTATTGCTGTTTTTCTCTACTAATTTTCATACCACCTCCAAAACATGTAAGTATTTCTTGACAGCCTTTTATTTTTTTTATTTTTATTTTATAATTTGATAATTAATAATTTATTCAATAGAACATTTTGACCTAATTTATTTATTCAAATGATAAATTCTTTTAATTTTTTTTTATTTCAGTATAATACCACGGAAAATTTTTTTAGTTTTAATAATTAAAAATTGAAAAAATAATAGTTCGATGTCAATGTTATCTACCTCATTTACAACAATTTATTTTTAGATGTTTTTAATTTATATAGTATATTTTATAAGTAAGTCACTGATTACTAACTATAATTTAATATAAGATGAATAAAATGTAAATTCAGAAAGTATACGTTGATTTGTGTTTAATTTCAAAATTTCGATTCTTTACCTATAACTTTTAAATTTTTGCGAAACGTTTTATTTTTAATCTCATATGAATGAACCTATTTAAAATTTTTTTAGAAAATATTAATTTGATTGTACCCAAGAATTAGTAAAAAATTGATTCAATGTATTATAAAAACTCAGCCACTGCAACGCGTGGCTGGGTCATATATATATATATATATATATATATATATATATATATATATATATATATATATATATATATATATATATATATATATATATATATATATATATATATATATATATATATATATATATATATATATATATATATATATATATATATATATATATATATATATAAATATATATATATATCAACAAATTTTTCTATTATTCTCAGTCTATTATTTCTATTTCTTAGCGTTTGTTTGATCTGTTATTAACGAAATCATATTTTGAAGATCATAAACACCTGAATTTCCTCAATTCAATGTCTTAAGGAATTTAAATTAATAAAGATATATCATTAATACATTAAAAACATTAGTATAAAAAGATTACTTTAGATGGAAATAAATTTTGTTGTTTTGATACGGAAAAACTAATATATAACTTGAGGGTTCATACATTTGAAGTGAGTAAATCACGTCGTATTCTTAATGTTATGTTAGGGTCAGTGTATTTTGAGAAATTTTTTTCCGTTTAAAACTTTTTATCAAAATAAAAGATTTTATGTGAAAAATTTTTAAGAATTATAATGATAAAAGTATTCCTATTGTATAATTGACACTCTGAATCTCGAGGCACTCTCCTGAGCTAAATTTATAAAACATCGCATGCATAAAACTTACTTAAAGTTTCTGGGGATAATTGTAACTTAAAATTAAAGTCTCATTAAAAACACAGAGATAAATGAGATATCACATTTTCACTTGAATTGAATTTAGAAAACAATATATATGTTGAAAATACTACTATACGCAGTTTGTTTCTCAAAGATGCATGTCTGTTTTAATCTACATTGATTGACTTTGATGCGAAATCAAACTACAAATTTTATTAAAGTATTTTTCGCATTTATGTGTTGTATTGATTGCATTTATTGGGTCTTGTGTGAAGTATGTAAATATTACCAGAATGTTTTATATTCTTACATGAATAAATTGTATTTAAATGTTCTTAAAAAAATTGGGAATTTTTTAAAGATATTGACAATATAATTTGTCTGTCATAATGGTCTTCATTTTATTTTAAAGTGCTTGTTCAGAAGTTAATTTCATAAAGATTTTAATATTTACAATATTGAAAGAAAATAGAAAAAACGCGTATAAACCTGCTCCAAATTTTTACTCTTACGTAGTAGTATTCTCTAATAAAGACGCCTACCATGCTATCATACATAAAGAAGAAATCAGTTTAATATAAACAAAGTATCTCTTAAATCTTTTAAGACAAAATCTTTGGGGACCGGGTTTTCAAAATCTTGAGGATTGCAATGAATATCATGTATTTGTAATGATATTTTGAGCTGATTTTGGTTTTGACAGGGGCAGCATTAATTGTTAACGGTAAGAGTGGAATTCGAGTTAGTAGGTTATAGGATTATCGTGAACGGTGATAAAAGAAGCAACAAGTCTAAGTACAGAGTCAATGAGAGTACGGTAGGCATTTTGAGGAATGGCTCTCAATTCTCAGTCAACAATTTGCTATAGAAGCTTCTCCTGAATGTCGGATTCGCAGGGTCCTTAAATGTCATCCATTAGTATCAGAAACTTGCCCAAATGGCTAGAGTTCTGGTGAAACTGGTCGTTAGGGAAGACGCTATTTATTTTCACGACATGTTGGCTGATGCGAGTAATCTTCACAAAAGCTTTCCTGTGGTGATAACTTGTATTAAGCACCTTCTAAATGTAATGTAACAAAACTGACAATCTTTGCGCTTCAGAAAATTGTACCATGATAGAATTGATCACAAGCATCCGCACAGAAAAGCTATGATGACAAAACTCAAACAAATTCATCTTCATCTGTAAAATAAATATTGAACACTCATCTGCTTATTAAACCGTTGACAACGAACCTCATGTAATGAAATTCATCCTCATTTAACATATGACAGATATCAGAACTCATGCAAAGTTAATCTCGCGATATGAGATTTTATAAAAACATTTTCTAAATATTTACCGGTAAAAACAATAACATGCATAAATATTTTGTAACAATAATTTTAAATTTGCATAAAAATACAGTGATCAAATTTTACTTCTTTTTTTATCTGATAGTGTAAAATTTTATTTGGATTTCATTACCGTATAGAATACAACGCATATCTTTTGCACGTGAAAAAGTTTCCTAGAATGAAGTTTTTTCCTTGACTTGATCTGCGACATATGAGAAACTTGAGTTATTGTGCAATCTTAATTGAAATTTAGTATTAATATGAATTACAATTTTGGAACATAAAGGGAAATTTTTTTTAGCAAAATCCACCAGCGTAAGAAGAAAAGGAAGACCGAAGCCTGAGATGGGTGGATGCAGTCGAAAAAGACTGTAGGGTCCTTGGAACCAAAACTTGGAGGAGTTAGGCTTCCAGTAGGGGTGGCTGGAAGAAACTTTTTCAGAAGGCCTTGGCCCATCCTGGGCTGGCACGGCATGAATGATGATGATGATGAATTACAATTTTGGTACACAAAACTTTAATTTTATGGAATCTATTTCTGAATAATT
Source organism: Latrodectus hesperus (assembly GCA_037975125.1). Taxonomy (NCBI): domain Eukaryota; kingdom Metazoa; phylum Arthropoda; class Arachnida; order Araneae; family Theridiidae; genus Latrodectus; species Latrodectus hesperus. Next base: position 70,880 of record JAJQOW010000800.1, on the reverse strand, counting down.
AGTATAAATGAAAAATTTAAAAAAAACATATATGCAAAAGTAAAAATACTTCGTCATACGAAATTGCATAATTTTAATCAACAATAAATCAATATTATTGACGTCAGTTGAAACCTATTTTTAAGTAATATTTGGGATAGTTTGGACTTAATGTAGGTAAAAATCCACTAGTGCATAAATTTATGCAGGTATATTGAAGCAAAATCTTCCTGGTCATGTAGAAATTTATATTTTTCTATCTAAATGTTTATTTTCCAATATTATTAAAATGGGCTGTTGTAGTTCACATAGCAATGGAACACAATTTTGTACAATTCTTTCAAAATGTATAAGTTTTCTGATTTTTTCAATAGTTCATTTTACTCGTTTTTAAATACATTAACGGTAAGTGAGTAATTTTAGTTATCTCAAAACTACAAGTTCAATACAGATTTAAATTGGTTATGAATTTTATATTTTACTCATTTTGAAAACCAATTATTTATATAAGCTGATTTTAGATCGAAGCTATTTAAGAATACCCATCATGCTATCAGACATACAGGAAAGAAGTTAAATATAGACAAAATAAGTTTTTCCTAAAATGTTATTATCTTATGATATGTTCATGGGATTTAATGAAAACTCGTTTTTAAGTCTAAATTTATTTTAATACATGAATAAGTCATTCATGATATGAATTTGTATCATGAATTTTATCAAGGAAGATGAAATTTATTATTATATCTCTGTGTATGATAATAAAAATCATCTACCATATTTAGGAATTTTCCACCTATAGTAGGTAATATATACCTTTCGCGTAAATACATATGGGCTTAACACAAATATAGAAACATGCTGTTGCTAGAAGCGCTTATATAATCGCTGTTTAATTTATAGCTTTATTTTTAGAATTATTACTATGGAAAAGATATTTCTCTATGTACGTTACTCTAAGACAAGTATGAAAATCATTTAATAAAATTTTTGTACCACCTACTTCCAAAATATATAACACAATTTTCAATCATCTGCCGTTCACAATTTATATCAAACAGTTATGTATTTATTTCTAGAGTTCATGATAGTCAATTTCAACAATTCCTGACTACAACATTGAAATAATAATGGTAACATACAAATTTTAAATTGTTTTATGATTTTGAAATGTTATGTATGTCATTCAAAAATATTTGAGGTATCGAGAGATTTTTTATAAATTTTATCTCTTTTTCATCGAAATGTGCTTAATTTTATTATAAGAATTAAAAATGTTAAATTTTTTGATAAACATATGTTTTTAAAATACGATACTTGTAGAACAATATTTTTTTGTAAATATTTCTATCTTTTTCGTACTACATTCTTTAACTATTTTTACTACTAATATTTTTTATTATTCTTTTAAATTTTATATATGGTCCTAAATTTTTAATTTTTGGATTTTTTTATTGTAGATCTCAGCCATTGATGAACAAAAGGAGATACATATTGTGTTATTGCCTGGTGTTAGTACGTTTGACAATGTTGTGGATTGGGAGTTGAAGGGAATTCTATCATGTGACGTGTGAATACTACATCTTAAGTGAGAAATAGTACTGAACGTCAAAGCTTGTGTGGAAAATTCGTGGATCAGGTAGTGAAATGCCTATGTCAATAGGTTGTTCACAATAGGCTATCAAAGTTACAGTACAAGAAAATGTCTATTGTCAACTAAATAATATAAAAGACGTTATTTGGAATTTCAACAAAGAATGTACAGATGAATAGAAGACTTCCCTTAGAAATATTATCTCCCAGAATGTTAAATTTAAGAATTCCATAGATGCATTTATATAAAATAAACGTAATTAAGGAAACCAAACAACGGAATTCATTGTTATTCAGGAGACTAATTTTGATTATATAAAGACTAAATTCATTATCACGTATGCAAGCTCCTGAATAGCCAGCCTCGAATCGTAATGATGAAATCGTAATGAAACAAAATGGATATCATGTTTAAAAAAATTTTTTTTCTAAATATTTACTGGTAAAATTATTAATGTAAAAAATTTACATATAACAAATTATTTATGTACTAAATATTTCAGTTATTTATATAATTTGTATAAAAATACGTAATTCAAATATTTCAACTTATATAATTCTGTGTGTACCTGACAGCAAGAAATGCTAATAGGATTTCATTTCAGTACATTCATTATTGAACAAAATGTAAAATACATCTATTTTATTTGATAAAGATTTTTTCTAGGAGATGTTTTATGTGACTTGATTGATAACTTATGATAAACAGAAGTAATTCTGCTGGCTTCTGTGATTATTTGTATTAATCTTAGTTACAATTTTGAACCAGTGAACATTAAGTTTATGTAAACTTTTCCCGAAGAAACAAATATGAAAATAACTTAAAAAATCACATATAGAACATTTAAAAAATGTTTTTGACGAAATCGCAGTAATTTTTATTAAAAAGAATACAATATTGATGAAGAAAGTTGATATATAAGCAAGTAGTTTTTGGAATAGTTGTAATAATTATAGTGAAAATCTTGTGGAGCATAAAGTGATGCTCCACTACTTCTTTGGGAATTATAAAAATTTATATGTTTTCTGTGTAAAATATTACATTGAAAGATTTTTAAACAAGAAAAAGTACTCGAAGTATTATATGAAATACATGCCTTTTCTATGTGAATACTCATTTCGAGTAATTATAGTGCTAAATTCAATTTTCTGTGAAGCATAATTCCTAAATTAATATTGAATGTATTTTTTACATAAAAATAATATTTGAAAAGACTTAATGCCGACGATATTATAAATTACAAAACACAAAAAGAATATTCATGATTATCACAATACATAATCTTAGAGAAATTAATTTAAAAAAATAAGGTTTAATTTTCAGAAATTGAAGAAAGATGTTGCAAAAACATCTGTTGTGAAATTTACATTTTAGACGAAGTCAGTATCCATAAACAATATATCCTAATGGAAAACTGTTGCTACATTTATTGATATATTAATTATTCAAGATTCATAATCATTCTAATTAAGTATTTTGTAGGAAACATAATTGCTGTAAATGCTCTTGTGCAAGTTTTCAATCTCATTCTGAGTTGCAGAACTCCCATTCTGCCTAAATACCTTCTTTATATTTCTCTCGATCCAGCAGATTTTAGTGGGAGAAGGTCACTCATTTCTTATTAACAATTCATAAATTGCAGATAATTGACCGAGGAGTTTTTAAAGAACATAAAGTTAACTAATCTTTTTCTTTTTCAAAACATTGAAGAAGCTGAGAACTAATTGTTTGATGATAGTCTTTTCCTAGTAGCAATATCTAATTTCTTGCTTCTTTTTTACACGACATTAAAACTATCTAATTTAAATATGTGAGGTGCTATAAATATATTCTTTTGAGATTTGTTTAGATTTTACTATATATAAATTCTTTCTATTATTCTAAGTCTGTTATTTCTTTGCAGGTGGTTGTTTTGTTATCAACGAAAGTATATTTTTAAGATCATACGCAAATGATTTAAGTACATTAATGATTTTTGATTAATATAAATATGTCATTAATTTTTTAACATCATTAATATAAAAATGTTACCTTAGATTAAAAAGAACCTTCAATGCCTTTGATATCATCAATTGAAAAATAACTATTTTTAAAAAGACAAAATCGGCAATTCAATTTGTGTCAATTTTTAAAATTATTTTAGTTCTAGTTGTCTGGAAATTTTTTTTATAATTTAAACTACTATTAAATTTAGAAAATTTTAAGCAAAATATTTTTAAGAAAATATATAAGTTAAAATATTCCGTTTAAACAGTTGACGCTATGAATCTTGAGGAAATATCCTGAGCAAAAATTTAAGATTTTCGTATTCATCGATCTTACATTAATATGCAGGGGATACTTATAATTAAGATTAATTTGTGAATTATTTCAAAAAATGCAGAAGTATATTATAAAATTTCACTTTAACCAGAATTAAATTTAGAAAAAAATTTATAAATATACTCATTGACACAGATTTTTGCTCGCATTGATTCATGTTAGTTTTAATCTCCTTTCTCCTGGTTTATTTGATTTAGTTTGAGGTGATACCAAAATATAAAATTCTAGATGTGTTTGCAACTATATTTTTTTAATGGTTAAACATTTTGATCTTGCTTGAAGAATATAAATAATTAGAAGAATGTATTGCAATGTGATTTTGAGATTTATCATTGATTTTCTAATAAAATATCCTCAAAAATAAAGCAGTTATGTTTTATAAATCAAATTTATTTTCATGATTATTTTTTTCAAGATTGAAGATTATTTTACAGTGAATTAATATCATTGAGCAAAAAACAATGATGTTTAACTAAAATTTATCTAAGATTTATGTATATTAATGTTCTTTTTCCATTGCTGAAATACAAAATTAAAGAAAGTAATATTCTGAGAAACATTGCTTTTTTTTAAATTTTTTTGTATGTGTTTAATTGTAATTTACTGTATAAAATATCATTCTTAATTTTTGTTACTTGGCATATGAGTGATCATGAGGTGAAAGCTCGCAAATTATATTCCCTTTTCAGTTAAATGTATTTTTGAAAACATTAAGTGTGCTATTATTAAAATAAAACAAGTTTCACCTGGGAGATGTTTAGATTAAAAGAAGCATTAAGTGGCTGAATTTCGTATCAAAGATTTAATAAAAACTTAAATTTGAGAATAGCTCTTATAATTTTTTTATTAATTTTTATTTACATAGCTTTCCCGGCAATTTTGCATAATAAGTTCGGTTTCCCAGTCGTTAAACTTACTACAAATTTCTCTATTTAAGTTACCATAAATGAACGACTTATAAATATTTTTGTGCATCTCTCATTTTACTTTTACCGCGTGTATTTTAATTCTGAACAAATTTTCAGTTATCTGCCTTTCGCAGCATACGTAATCAATCACTCAGATACTATCTAGTAAACCCACATTAATAACCAATTTTATCAATTATTGATTTAAATATGGATATTGTAGTTCTAACATTTAAAATTTAAATTGCTACATTATTTTCTGATTTTATACATGTCATTCGATTAAAATCAATGTATCTAGTGGCTTAATATAATTTTTCTCTTTTTTCGAAATGTTTCATTTTGTCGTAAAAGTTGTTAAATAATGTCAATTTAATAAAAGTGTTAAATTTCTTGATTGTAGTAAGATTTTAAAATGTTATCATAATGATACATTATTTTTTGTTTTTTGAAAATAGTTCTAGTATTCCCATTTATGAAATGTAAATGATTCTATATCTCACCTAGGAAAGCACCCATAACATACCTTATGATGTTTGTGATTTGTATGTTATGTTTTTTTCAGAATGAACGGATAATGAAATAATGTACCGAGGGATGTTAAACCAAGACCGGAGTGACTGACTTAGAAAAGCTCCCATTCCATTGGGTAGGTAGCCTTTTATGTTACTGCTCATTATTTGGTTAAATTAAACTGCCACTCTTCTCTATGAATAATACGGACTTGCTGGCTGTCTAACGCTTAGCAACTATGTCTTTTGTTGAACAGGCCATCGGTTGAAAACCTCGTAATGGCTAGTTTCAACTGTCGGACTAGCAGTCCTGTTGTTGTTGCACCAGCATGCTTCCCGGTACCTAGGTCTGAGACTCCAATGGCTCAGTAGCTTCATACCACTTCCCTTTAAGAACAAAAAAGTGAAGCATCATTTACCGATGCCAGTGATTGGAAGGGTGACCACGTATTCTATTTACGTTCTAAAAATTAATTTAAAATTTCTTCTTATCATATATTGTACCTATATCTAAAAGCACTCGCAACATACCCGAAACCATGTGTACAATTCCCACCTGTAGAAAATAATAACATAAAACACAATTTAATGTGCACCATTGTCGTCTATTAAAGCGGATGAAACGTTTTTTGCAGATAGAAGCACCTCATGAAAATTGCGCAAAAAATGATGGAATTTTTATAGTATTATAAACTCTATAAAATTGTCAGCATTAAGAAATTTCAGAAAATGTTAAATTTGGATAGATTATAACAGCAGATAACTGTATTTAAGACATTAATACAATTAATTTCATTTTATTGGTTATATCCTTCAATTACAGCAAAGATTAATAAACTAAGAAAAACATTTGTGGGGTACGATGATATTGGAAATTTTTTTTTATATAAATTATATAATTTTTTTATTAATTATTATTATTTATTTATTAATTATTAATTAACCAGCTTTTACAAACTGCATAGCTGACTCTATTTATGAGCGCAAGAATAGAATTATACTTTATTTTTTAGAAACAAAATCTAAGAAGTTTTGTTGCCACACTGCAAAAATTAAATTTTAACTTATTTAGTGATGCCACAAACTCATAGCAATCACGTTTGATCTCATATTCTAATAATCCGATTCCTGTTCATCTCCAGCAAGCGATCAATTCTTATCTCGGTGTTTGGGGATTCATTGAGCAAGTAGTTTGCGATTTATTTTAAATTTCTTTTCTATAAGAACCACATGGAGCAAAAGCAGTAAACTCAAGATCAATGAACAAGTTTTGATTTTTTTGACAAATGCTTGATGATATGGCCTTGAAAAAATTAATTTACTGATAATATTCTGTTTTCAATATTTAATTAAAATAATTGTCAATTAAAATGTTTAAACTGTGAATAAATTTGTGAAAACCTAATATCATTTCTTAATATCGTTTCTATATACCTTATCTAAACCTTATATCTTATCTAAACCTAATATCATTTTTGGCGCAGCATGTCCGTTTTTGGACCTTGCGCCATAAAACCCAACCAACCTAATATCATTTCTTTTATCATATTATTCATTTCTTTTTTTATATGTATCTTTATTAGAAGACTAAAAGCTATATTACTTAACCTAAACTAGATCAGATTTTTAAATGAAATAGAAGCAATAAATATATTCTTTATTTATAGATGTAAAGAAATTAAATATTTTGTAAGAAGAATCAAATAAATAATTATATAAATATTGTACCAGCATTTATTTAATAACAACTTTTATAAAAAGTTACAATTACTCGTGTGGCAGCGCAGCATTCGTACGAAATTTTAGTGCTGTGTGAATGGAAACTGATGCGAAAATATTTAATCGAGCAATAGCCGTATTTCCATTTCATTGTATCTCATATATGTACTTGTGTAACGTGAAATGTTGATTAGTAAATGTTTCAAAAGATATATAAAAACAGACTCCGTAATGTTGTATTTGATCATATAAAGATCGCCAAACAAAAGCAACAGCTACACTATTTTCGGTGGTATTGTTTTCTCATTATCGTGTGAAAGACGGCAGTGTTTGACGAACGCACTGCTGCATATTGAGGTTTTTTCAATCGTAAGGTCTGTAGATTGCTTACCATAAAAGACAAAGTTAATGAGTTGAAGACCATACTGATAATTAATGAGTCGTATATTATACTACTGATATACAGTACTGATAATTAATGAGTCGTTTGGCGTCAGAAATCTTGAGAACTGGTAAATAGTTCTTTAGGTAACTGGAATTGAAGATTTTCCAACTCGTGTTAATTATACTAAAAGCAATGTGTACCAAATGTCTTTGATTCAACGATGCTTAAACTAATGGATGTTGAAACATTTTCAATATATACTACATTACGTTCCTTCGGAAAAAATTTTCCTCGTACTATCCACATATCTCGTATCTCATAGGATGATCCCCAAAATTCAAACGACAACTCCCGGCAGGTGTGTATGAGGCAGAAGAGTACATCATCTATTTTTCCCTTTTTATTGGTTGCTGGGACGTAAAATATGACTTGAAAAAATGTTTCAAGCATTTTTTTCCTGGGGTTTCAAAATTTACTTCAAAATGTTTTCCTGCCAAGTACTAATGTTAGATTCCACACTTGGAAATCACATTTACCTGATTTTCTGTATTAATACCAGATTTATTACTTTTATAAAGGCAATATAGATTTTCTTATCCATGCTGACACTATTTTTTGATTACTATAATATATTATTTATTAAGTTATAAGCAAATTTTTGAAATTCCTATCCGCGCTAATAACGAATTTTCGTGCTTTGGCTTATATAACAGGGAAAACCATTCCAAATTCTGTTCCACACATGCTACCAAAGACTTACATCCATTCTTATATAAAATGCAATTTTAAAAGATGCACATGGTTTTTCAAACTGTTAACTTGTTGGTGACTAACCAGTATGGGTGCAATAATGCGATTACCGTCTTAATACCAAGATGTTGATGATCTGAAATTCGAAAGTTCATTTTCTGAAATTCAAATTCTGAAATTCAATGAATCAAATTCAAATTCTGAATCAAAATCAAATTCAAATTCTGAAATTGAAAATGAAATTCAAATTCTGAAATTCAAAAGTTCATTCATTTTAACGGGAGTGAATTTAATTTTTTTAAAATGCCTAAACTTTGGTTCCTCGTTTTTAGTTTGCTGTCTTTTATACATGAAGAGTTGAATTTTGTGTTGCCTTAACTCCATCTAAATAGATTCACATATAACAACCTCACTCTATGCTTTACTTATATAGTACTCTGACCTTCAAAAATTAAGGCTTTTTGTAAATTGCGCCGTAAAAACTAACGAAACAATCAAAACCAAAAGTTAAGGAGCAGTCAGTTTCTTGTCATTAATTTTCAAAAGAAGAATATAGAAACACCATATTGTCATGACTTGCGCCCAAAACAGGTATAAAATGATTGCAATATCGAACTTTACATAAGAAATAGCATAAAGGATTTAGAACAAAAAAACAATCTAGATGGAAAAGTCTATCGTAGGAAAAAGACTAATCTCAGTGAAATGTGGGAAAATATAAAAGGAAAATAACAAAAATGAGTTTTAATAAGATATGTCCTTGCTTGAACATATTAGCTATACCATATTAGAACTCCACTCATCACTTAATATCTTTTCTCCCCTAGCTTGAATATAGCGAGGACATCCCTTTTCCATGCTGTCACTTTATTTATTAGTCATCTAAATGGGAAGCAAGTATAATAGATAAGTAAGCTGTTTTCCATCCCTCCTGGTAATTTTTCAGAAGTACGAAAGGTACAAAAGGTAATTTTTCAAACAAGACAGTCACACACATACTCTGCGACATAAAAATTTGGAGTTGCAGCAAGTCATTCCATCCACTCCAAACCAAGACCTTCAAGCTGATCCTCAAAATTTCAGCTCAATGTGAACGAGGTTTATCATCTATCAGACTGAAATCTATATTGTATTCGCATATGATTCGGAATATATATCTAGGATCATATCTCGATATCTCACAACTACATTTATTTCCTGAAATACATACAGGTCTGTGCGATTAACGAGAGAGATGTCTGCACAAACCATTATTCCACCATCACAGTAACAGTGACTTTGCTGAGTGATAAATTGATTTTATCTGGTGGTTTGTTTCCTCCAGATCGACATACATCCTGAAAGTCTATCTCGTGCGATATCTAGACTTGTCTATATGAAGAGTAGGATGCCATTAATCTTTACGCCAAGAAATGTATTATCTTGCCCAAGATGAGCAAGGTTTTTGATGTCATCTGGTGAGGGTAACACATATAACTGATCACCATGTGCAGAGGCCTGCATTGTGAAGATGTACTTATCATTTAGATAATGTATCAATTTCCTCGTTATCTTAATTTTTTCGTGAGATTCGAAAAACGTGTCTTTCTTTAAAATGTTTAGTACAGTGTTTTGAAATAGAGAACGTGGTATAAAATTCCGTTAATTTATCAGTGCATATTTGAAAGGAATTTTTACAAAATGTGGTTATTTATACTTGAGTTGTTTTCTCTTTTACATCTTCAAATGCTTAATACAGAAATGCATTTTTTTCAGTCGAAGAGCTGTCCTTGTCAGTTATAAGTAATTTAAGTGTTTTCTAAGTATTTGGAGTCAGATTTTGCAGTAGATCTTCGAATCATGCAATGTGAATGGTTAAATATTTATAACTTACAGACATTTATGAAATGAGAATCCTTTCTATACATTTTGGAAATTGTCCGTTTAAATTTGTCTTCTGGGTAGCCAAAAAGTGTCAGTCTAATAAACAGTTAACTGCTTACAAATCCCAACACACGAGAGAAATCTTTTTAATTAAATGTTGACTTTGATACGTTACTTTAAAGATATCAAGAATCACATACTTTTGTATTCGTTGAAAAAACGCTTACACAAGCTAATATTTACAATATTGAGCAAGGAGGAGAAAAAAGTATAGTTCTGGGGTTTTGTGCAAAAGCCAGAAATTCCACTCCAGCCCTAGACGCGTTAATCTTTGTAGTGATTTGAAACTCTCTTTAAACCTTAAATCCTAATCCAGTCATACTTCGTCGCAATAAAACTGACTCCAGGGCAAGACTTAACAATGATTTAGGTTAAAATCTTATTCTGAAAAAATAAAATTTCTAATTGCGAATATCCTTAAACATAATATATTTTTTATTTATTAAAACGAAATGTATATATTTTTATTTATCAAAATGAAAAGTTTAAATTATGACACTTTTAATTAAATTACTGTTTTCATGGTGCTGGATTACAAAGTACCTTTAGTATCAGGACCATAATTTGAGTTTTTCTTGAGCTATGAAAAGTGACCGAAAATTTTAAAATCACATTAATTAAAAATTTTACATTGAAGATTGAATAGGATTAATATATGTCATGCTGGTGAAAAAATATTTCTGGAATTTAATTTGTAAATTTTGTCTAGTTGTATAATGTTTATTACTTAAAATAATCTCTAATCATTGATCAAAGCTGAGTTGTTAAAAGCAGTGATTTGTTGAAATTCAAATACTATGTTAGTTTCAGTGATGAAATGTTCTGTATCTATAGAAATAACATTTTTTATGCAATAAAAGTATATATCAAAAAATTTCCACTCATTAAAGTTACTAATTTGTGATAAATGTTATACATTATCTATTAATATATAATAAATATAGTATTTTTAGTGTACTTATTTAGTTACTTATTGGCTTTATTAAATAATACTCAATTTAAAAAGAATAAAGAGTTATTATTAATTACATAAACCAAATATCTATCCAAAACTATAGCAACTTCGAAGCTATATTTTTCAGATGTTTGGTTTGTTTATGACCAAAGCCATCACATTTTGCACATAATCAAGAATTATACCGGAACCTACCATTTAAAGAGGATTCTGAACTATTGCAAAAGTACAAGCAGTGGTTTGAATCGAGCGCGCATACTACTGAATTGAATTTCAGATTGCTAATCATACAGCTGCCAGCTTGACTTTGATTTCAGAAGAAAAATATTTTGTTTTTTCTTAGTAAATATCTGTATATGTTTACATATATCTAGACCCCTTTGATTAAAGTAGTTTTTTGATAATATATATTATAATTTAATACTTATTTAAAATTACTGTGGATTAAAATGTTTAAATTGTGTTTAAATTTGAGTACCATAATATCAATATTTTTCATATAACTTTTCTTTTTATCTGTATCTACACTACAAGATGAAATGTTATATTAGTTAATCTCAAAAATAAGATCAGAATTTTAAATGAAACAGAAACAATAAATTTATTCTTTATTTACTGTGATGTAAAGGAATTAAATAAACTAAAAAATATAATATAAATAAATGTTGATTTTTTACCAACAATTATTTAATAATATGTTTCATAAAGGATGACAATTACTTTCTTCAAATGTTATATATATTTTTATTAAAACATATAGTATGTGGCAGTGGTTGCTAAAATCTGTAACTGCCGTGCTGGTTTTATGATTAAGCATTTTTTTTAAAACGTTAGGATTGCGAAATACTCCCATTATAATGCTGAAAGTAAATGAGTCGTTTGACGCTGGGATTTTGAAAACTGGTGAAATGTTCATTAAATTTCGCAACACGTGATAAACTTAAAAAGTCACGTAAACAAAAATCTTTGATTCAACGAAGCGTATTTAAAAGGCTGTTGTGACATGTCTCAATATAAGCTGGGCCTTCAAGGAGAAATTTTCCTCCTACAACCGTATCACACAAAGGGGGATTTTAAAAATCAAATGACAACCCCCGAAAGATGTGCATGAGGATGAAGTGTGTGTAAAATCAATTTCCCACTTTTTATTGGTGGTTGAGACTTAAAATGTCAATTTCTCAAGCAAGCTAGCAGTTATCTGGTGTTCCTAATTTACTTCAGAAAATTTTCCTGCCAAACACCATTCACAGAAGATAATGCAGTTTAGTTTCATGTATCTCGGTAAATGTCATACAGTAGTTAGCAACTACTAAAAGACAACCTATTACCTTAATAAATATTCATTGAAAAATGTAATCATTTTCTGAAATTAAAGTGTCACAATTTCATTATTTTTGTAAATAATGTAACCCGATGTATGTATTATACCGGTTTACAAGGAAATACAGCTATCATTGCTAAAATTAATATTGTTGCATATGAATAAAAAATCGATTTTTCTTTGTTCTAAAACAATCAAGGAAATATTTATTGTTGACACAAAAACTAACTCCTTTAAAAAATCTATTAAATATTTCAATTGATTTTAAGTCCTTAAAAATAAACAATATACAAAATATTGTAATCATTTTCTAAATGTTTAATTGAAAATCATGTTTTGAGTAACCTCTAAAGCACTGATTGGAAAATCATTGGATATTATTTTTATATATAAAAAAATCAAAAATATTCTTCACCTAAAATCTTCAATTAACTATGGAATAATGCATGAAGTGTCATCGACTTATACATAATTTTATAATTGCTACTTCAGCTGCAGTTTATATCTTTATGTTGAGACAGAACATAATATTTCCCTATTAAAATAAAATATACTTAATTTAATAAATAATATGAAGCCATTTATAGGTTCCATTTATGGATTTATGGTTCCATTAATAATTTTCTAATATTGAAAAATCCTTATATCAAACAGCTTTCAAATTCCTTATCAAAACAAAAACTTCCAATGATAATTTTTTTTTCTTATTCACCATTGTGATATAGTTAAAAACAATAATTTAATTGTTATGATCAAACAATTTTATTTTAAAAGATAAGGGAATGAGCTTGAAGAATTTAGATTTGTAAATGAATTAGCAAAATCTAAGAAAATCATGAGTGTTACTTTATATCAAAACTTGAGAAAACAAACATTTGATATTTATTTATTTATTTTAGATTTATAACATTTTCACTGTCTTATTTACAATACTAAAGCTTAAAATAAGTATTAGATATTTTAAACTGTCAAACTATTCAATTGAAAGTCAGACTAAAAAATTTAAGAGGAAGATAAAATGAAGTAATGTCACAAAAATTAGTATTCATAGGGCTTATGATATTCATTCTCAGATGTTCAGCGTCATCACAAATCTGAAACATGATTTCTTCTTCAAGAGTTACGATCGCAACGCATGCTTCTAAAAGACTTATACTCTTTACATTCGTATAAAAAGAATTACCGCTGAATTTTCGGATGGGGAGTTGGTTACATCCCCTGCAATAATAAGCAGAAATGTCTGAATATACGGCTTCGAAATTCACAGCGTTAATTTATTTCAAATACTAGAATATATTCAATAAGGCCGACCGATTGGCTGAGTGGTTAGCGTTCCTGACTCCTGAGCTGTTGGTCCTCGGTTCGAATCCTGGTTCGGGCATGGATGTTTCTTTCCTTCTCTGTTCTCTGTGTTTCTCTATCCTTTCTTCGACAAACGAGTAGCGACAAATAGTATAAACGAGAAATGAATAGCAGTCTCAGGCCTTGTTGTGGTATAGGGTTCAACCCTCTTGCGCCCGCCACTGGAAAAAATATTCAATAAGACCATGGTGGCTTAGTTGGTTATTGGTGTTCGTTATCACCATCGGAATATAGTGAATTTGAATAACGATTCAGTCTATGATCCGACAGATTCGCAAATGACAGCGGTAAGGGAACGTTAAATATGACGTGGTCGCAATGTCCTTCAGGTGAAATGATTACCCTGTCTGTGAAAGCCCAAGTCTGGGTGTCTTCTGCTTTGTCAAGGCTTCGGTGGCATTTGCACTAGGTACCCTACTATATAAGGTGCTATCATTTCCATCTCTTGCAATGCTAAGATGCAAATTGGAGCTGCTGGGCTTCATAAATACAACAAAAAATATATTTTGCTGTTTTAATTCTACAGCTATTATCTCTTCTGATATAATTATTGAAATAATCTAAAAGTAAAATTTATTTCATGAATATTTGTTTTTAATTAATTTGTTTTAACGAACTTCGCTTAAACAAATATTTTGAAAACAATCTGTTTTCACTAGCTCGAGGCATGATGCCCAATGGATTAGTGTTAATGTTATGAGCTTCTAAGGGATATAATCAGTCTTCGGTCTGTGCAAGATCAATTCAGTCTTTCTTTCTGTCAGTGAGTCCATGAAATTTTTTATCAAGCACTTTTGAAAACTAAAAGCACCGTTGATTATTCTTAACACCTGAGACATATTCTTTGAAATCCAAGACCCTCGGTCGTAAAAAAAACAGTGATCGACACTGTATACCTATTCCCCGTATAGTCTTTTGTGAAGAAAAAGTAAGTTAAAGAAGAAAAGTAAGTAAAAGTAAAAAAAAGTAAGTTAAAGACAGCATTTCTAAATAGCTTTAATTAATGATACAGAGGCATTGAAGTAAAATATTGTAGCTATATTCAAGCCTTAAATATTATATTTTTTTTCGGATTATATAGCGATAAAGGGCATTTGTTTGACTTGTTTGTCACACTATATAATGTCGCTTTCTTCACTGTAGAGATAGTTTGTCCAGATATGTAATTGGAAGTCGAATCCGAAATCTGACGTTTGAACTGTTATCACGGGTTGAAATCGTATGAGAATTCAGAACTTATTAATAAAAGGGTGAATCCTTTAGTAAATTAATAATTGTTAACTACCAATTTGAATTGAAAAGCGTGTTTTCTTAGATTCTTATTATAACGATCTATTTTTAAGACCTATAATTTAAACTAATTAATTAACATTTTTCGTATTTGACTGCTTAGAAACCATTAATTTTTATTATAAACTCACAAGCATATTTTAAGTCACGTTTTCATAAAATAATACATATACACTTAGTAAGACTGAAGACCCAAGTTATTCAAATCTTGCTCTGCACCACTTTTCTTTCATTAACAGAAAACTGAATTTATTCAAATTCAATTTTCTTCAGCATTAGACTCAATGAATTAAATAACCTTTCATACGCGTACCACGATTTGATAATTTATATATTTATAAAACATTTAAAAATTGGAGAAATATTTTATTTTAAACTAATTATTTATGAAAAAGTATTTTTTTTTTTGAATCTCAAATACATATGGCTATTGCTAGGAATTAAAATGTATCATTAACACTTTCGGTTTTCAATTTAACGAAACAAATTCAAATGCCAAAACAACTTGAAAATTAAATGCGAATATTTATTTGTAGTAAGAAAGGCTTATATATTTAAGCCCAAATAAACTATTATATTCTCGCACCTACTTTAAGTTTTTATTAATAAAATGTGTGTTTCTTTACAGAAATTAATTTTAACCTTGCAAAAACCCTTTACAGGAATATAGAAAACTAACTTCCTTTTCACCTTTGTTTTTTTTTTTTTGTTGCTAATCGAGATTATATTTTGAAATCAGGCGTTATTCAGAGTCTTTTTGTATATATTTCGCATTATTTTCAAATTAGCGATATTAATCTATCATCATATTAATAAAATTTAACAAATTATATTCATTGCATCATTTCTGTTTATTTATGAGCAGGCAGTATTTGTTCTGAAGAGAATAACGATATCTTAAGAACTGTATAAATATAATGTAAATAATTATGTCTTGTAATTGGTTAACATAACTATCGAGGGATGATGGGTGGATAATTAAAATAAAGTTAAATCTCTTTAGTTAAAGTCATTTGAAAGTACCAGAGTTTAAGGATTATGTTTAAAAATAATATAAAAACTCTTAATTTGCTTCAGGTTAAATAATTTAAATCATATGTTTATTAAACATGTTAAAGATGCTATATTTCGCTTTTAACAAGAAACTTGAACAACTTAATTTTAAAAATTTAAAACCTTTGAAACTAGTAACAATTTAAGACAAAATATGGCTTACATTTGTTAGATGATAATGAACTATTTTTAATTTTGTGTACTTATATAACAATGAATACTTTTTTTCATGTATTCATTACGTTTTGTGTTGCTTTCACTTCAAAGCAAAATATTTTCGAATGCATAAACACTCATTGAGACTCTTTAAACTTGAGAGTGCAGAAACAAAAAAATTATGAAAGATGAATCCTAATTATTAGTCATCTCGATTATATTTCCTCAACTTCAGTTTAACTGTGTTAAGAACTATAATATATTAAAATGTTCCATTAAAGTCTATTCTTTTCATTCTAAAATCATACAACACTTGTGCTTGATCCATTGAAGATTTATCAATAATTCTAATTTTGACAAACCTCAATTAGGATAACATGATTATAATAAATCGGGAAAAAGTATTTAATGGGTCGTTTTACAAATAACTGCAAGTCCACCATTTGTTTGTACCTTTTGATTAAAAATAAGCTTGTGTGTCTAGAGCAATCATGGGGCTCTACAATGGCCAATAAGGTCTAAACTTTAGCTGAGCATTTTTCTCTCTAATCGAATTAACATTTAAGTGTCGAAAAAATGGAAAGATTGCATATATTGGAATTGAAATTTTATGACATAAATTTGCACGAAAAATGATGACACAAAAGCGTAACCATAAAAATACTCTATTACAAATATTTTATACGAATGGACATCATATATTTTCACATACATTTTATCTATTATACATAATAGGTTAGTAAAATTTTTAATTTGATTGTTTTACATTATACAAAATAATAAATTTTTTGATCCTTTAAATGCTAATTTATTTATCTTTAAATTGATAAGTAATTATATTACAAATAATATTTTATTACTGCAGAGAATAAGTTGCATGATCTAATATCAATTGATTCTAATCAAAATTTAACTGATAAAATTTTTTTTAACTATACAAAGTGGGGTTTATTATTTAAACGCAGTTCTGAAAAAACATCTTTAAGTATTCATAATAGATAATATATAATTTTTTATGCAAAAAAATCTGAAGTGTTTCTGAATAACTAACTTTCGCTTCGTACACCTTGTCTCCTAAACATGAAAGTAAAATTTTGCTATTAATTTTAAACTACATATCTCAATCTAGACATCTAAAAAATAATATTTAATGTTAAACAATTGTAATATGAAAAAGAGCAGTTTTTTGTACATGAAACATAAATTTACTTTGAACTCTCTCTCTAATATTTAGTATTGAAATCTCTAAATCTGAAGTTCATAAAATATGAAATTAGTCATATAGTACAATATATGTTTTTAAAACATTATAAACATTATTGTGACACTTTATAATAATTGTTTATTTCAATGATTCAAAGAAGAAGACAATCTGATTTACACTTTCTCCTTGTTTATTTCCCCCAAAAATTTTGATACCTTAATTTAGGCACCTAATTAATGTTTCTATGTAAATTTTTCATTAAAATGTAAATTAAACTAAACTTCGTGGCAAGACAGCCCATGTTGGCCAAAGCCTACAGTGCCCATAACTATTCTCTGAACGAGGGTCTTCGGGTGCCTAGCACATATCCCAGTTAACCTAACGTAAAACTCCTATTGTTTAGTTCCCAATCATGCTTGGTACTCAGTTTATCGACCCAGTGAAGGGAAGAAAGGCTGAATCAACCTTACCTAGCCCGAGGATAGAACCTTGGATCTGTGTATTGGAAAAGTAAAACGTATCGTTTTACATTACTAAGCTACATTAAGCTTCAGGGATTCATTTTTAGGAATGCAATATCACTCGCACTAATATTTTTCCCCCAACATAACACCGTAGTGTCTTTAAATCAGAAATTCTGCGCGGGATGATATATACATTGCCTGGCAATGAAAATGTAATACCAAGATGGAAATGAGCGAAATTGACGAAATTCAGCCAACCGAGAAAGATGGCAAAGAGCCTTGTATTTGACTAATCAGAAAATACTAAGTTCAATTATTTAACTCGTAAAAACACTTTAAATCATGTTTTCTAAACAAAACAAAAAAATGAATGCATGTAGCAAGACACAATAACCAAATCCATCAAACGCCGTAACTTTTCTTTTCCTTTAAGAGAAAAATGAATTAACACAAATTCCTTTTTCTTCAGCGTTAGACAAATTGGTTTAGAGTTCTACCCAGAACGTACGTGTGACGCTTTAATAACTCACATAATTATAAAATAATAAAAATTGATGAAATATTTAATTTTTAAATATTCTATTAAAAAGCAGTTTTTAAAATCGTTACTTTTTTATTAATTTTGCTTACATACTGAAACCGTTGGTAACTATTATATACTCCTACGTACTTTGAGCTTTTATTTATAAAATGTGTTCCTTTACAGAAATTAAATTTAATCTTGTAAACCTTCTATAGGAATATAGTGAAAGAACTATTGCTTCACTTTCGTTTTATTTAATTTCAAATCCAGATTATACTTTGATATCAAGTATTATTCAAAGTTTTATTTTGGTATATTTTTAACATTCTTTTCAAATTAGCGCGATACTAATATATCATTATAAAGCAATAAAATAACAAAATATGTAACTTCGTCATTCCCTTTTCATCATGAGCAGGCAAAATGTATGCTGGAGGCAATAATGATATGTTAAAAATGAGAGAAATATCATGCAAATGATTGATTGATTGGAATGATTAGTCTTATGATTGCTTTATATAAACCTGGAGAGATGCTGGGTGGATAATAATTATAAAGTTAACGTTCGGTTATACGAGCAAGGAGGAGTATTATTAATACTAAACCATTGTTTAAAAATCTTTGCTTTGCAATGCATTCCCAAAAATAATTAGATTTATTTTTAATTCATTTCTTCATTCATGTTAGGAAATTAAAAATGGCGTAGAGCAGAGAGATGTTATTCCTTGCTTTTTTTAATTATACCTTATAGTAAATTATTAATGATTATGATATTAATATCAGATTCACTATTTTTATTAAGTAATTCTAGACTTCTTTGTTTAGGCTGACAATGTTTTTTTGATTTTGATAGATTACAATATTTATTCAGTTATAACCAAATTTTTGAATTTAATTGCCATGAAAAATTTCGTAAGAGGCTGCTACAAACGGAACAACCATCACAAATTTTGTTCCACGCATTCTACTCAACAATTTGGTCCATTTCTATTTCATAATGTAATTTTAAAAGACGCACTTGATTTTTTAAATGGTTAACATGTTGGTGGATGGCCACTTTGTTATGTGATTAGCGTTTTAAACGAAAGAGATTGACGATTTGTCAAAGCATAGTAGGATTTTTCAAATAGTTAACATGTTGGTGGATTGCCACTATTTTATGAGATTACCGTTTTAATAGTAAGATATTGATGATTTGTGAATGCATAGTAGCATTTTTTTAATAATAGTGAATTTCATTTTATTTAAAAACTGTATTAAGCTTTAGTTTCTTTTCCCCAATTGTATGCCTTTATACATGAACAGATGAATTTCGTATTGCTTTTATTTATAAAATGTGTTCCTTTACAGAAATTAAACTTAATCTTGAAAACCTACTATAGGAATATAGTGAAAGAACTGCTGCTTCACATTCGTTTTATTTAGTTTCAAATCCAGATTATACATTAACTCTTATAGATAACTCTTTAAGAGTTAAAGATTTATTTAAATAAACTATAATAACTCTATAAGAGTTAAAGAGTTAATTTATAAATAACTTTATCTGACTTAATGCACAAATAACAATCTTGCTCAATATTTTGCTTTATTTAAGTATCCTGGCTTCCAAAAATTAAGGCTCTTTGTGTCTTGAGCCATAAAACCCAGCCAACTAAGCCATATCAAAAGTGAAAGAACAATAGGTGTTTTGTCTCTAATTTGTAAGGGAATGAATGTAAAAACACCAAATTGTCATGACCTGGGTAGACGACAGGTATATATTGATTGCAACATAGAATTTTACATAAATCGCATAAATGATTTACAATAAAAACACAATTTAAAGGAAAACTTTATTGTAGAAACAAAAACTAATAAAAGTGTAATATGGGAAAATTTCCTACAAAAATAATGAAAATGAGTTTTAATAAGAGACGTCCTAACTTGAATACATTAGCCATTTGTTATTAAAACTCCTCCTTTCTCCTATTTTCTTCCCCCCTAGTTTGAATATAAGGGGGCATCAACTTTTCAGACTGTCAATTAATTTAACGTTTAACAAAACAGGAAGCAAAGACAAGGCACGAAGTAAGCTGTCTTCCATCTCTCCTAAAGATCTTTGAGAAAGATGCAAAGAACAATTTGTTAAATAGAACAGTCCCACCCATAATCTTCCATGTTAAAATCTGGAGTTCAAGCAAGCCATTTGATCGACTCCAAATCAAGACGCTCAAGTTAATACTCAAAATTACAGTCGATGAGATCATGCGTTATAATCCATCAGAATAAAATATTTCCATGCAGTACCCACATATGAATGGTCATATGGAACAAGAATATTTTCTCGATATCTCATAACAACTACAGTTTTTCTCTGAAACACATACAAGTCAGGTTGATTATTGAGAAAGATCCCTGCACACAAATCCTTATTCCACCACAACGGTTACTGAAACTTTTCACAGTGTTGGATTGATGATACCTGTTGATTTGTGCTCTCCAAATCAACACAGATCTTGAACCGCTATCGATTGTGAATCTAGACTTGTCTGTATAAAGTGCAGAAATTCATTGCTCTCTATGCCAAGAAATGCATTTTCATGTCTAAGATAGACAGGCTCTTTAAATTCGTCTAATGATAAGGACGTAAACAACTAATCATGTTGCATAGAAACCAGCATTTTGAAGACTCACTTATTTTTTATTTATATAAACTATAAATTTCGTTGTTAGCTCAATCTTTTTGGATAGTTTCGAAAAAACATATCATTCCTCAAAGTTTTTATTACAGTGTGTTGAAATAAAGGACACCGTGTAAAATTCCGTTATTTTACCAGTATATATTTGAAAGGAATTTTTACAAAATATGGATAGTTAAATATGAGCTGATTTTCTCGTTTACATCTTCAAAAGGTTAATTCGGATATGCTTTTTTATTCGAAAGCAGTCCATTTATTATTTCAAAATAGTTAAAGTGCTTAAATATTTATAACTTCTATAAGTATTTAGTGTAAGCTTTTTCTGTAGATGCTCAAATTATGCAGTGAGAATGGTTAATTATTTATAAGTTGTCCGTACATTTGTGACATAAGAAATTTTCCTATACATATTTTGGAAATTCTCTGTTAAAATTTGTCCATTGTGGTATTCTCGAAATGAGTCCTACACACACACAAACAATTTAGTTGTTAACATATCCAACAAACGAGGGAAATGTTTTTAATTACGGAAATGTTTTTAATTACCATTACTTTAATAGATTACTTTAAAGACATCTTACTTGGGGTGTTTTTCTTAAAGAAAAACTTAGACAGTCTAAAAATTGAAGTACCTATTGGCAAGTGAAAAAGTATTGTTCGATTCCAGGCTTGGACGTAGGTGCTTGTAGTGATTTGAAGCTCATTTTAAATCTTAGATCCTGATCCATTCAGATTTGGTGGCCAAAAAACTAACTGGAGTGCCACAATAGACAAAACTTTGAGGTTAAAAACATCTTTTGGAAATGTAAACTCTTCTGATATCGAATATCCCTGTACATACTATAGTACGTTATATTATTTTTATTTATTAAAAGGAAATATTTAAATTATTTTACTTATAATAATTTATTAATAATTATTTAATTTTTTTTACTTTTAAATGTTACAGTAATTCAATGTCATTTATATCAGGTATATAAATATTTCGTGTATACATTAAAATTTAAAATAACAGTATTAACAAAATTCTATACAAATGCTTATGATCTGTCAATTCTTATATATAAATATTAGAATGTGCAAAACTTTGCAAAAAATGAACTTTTCAATGTTTTCGAAATTTTGCAGAAATAATCTTAGAGAAGAAGTAATTCAAGTTATTAAGTTAATATGTAATATTTAAACAATGAAGACAATATTATGGAGCAAATTGGTTACTCAGAATAAAGTATGTAATGAATAGAAGATTGATCAGCAAATAAAGTTTCATATAAAATTAATTCTGACCAAGTGAAAATTTAAAATACTAAATAGTTTTATTGTAAGTTCCAAGCATTTCTAGAACACTGAAATAGTGTCCGATTCAGTATCAGATTACTTTTTTTTAATAATTATTTTTATAAATCATAAGGAGGATAGTTCAATTTCATTGTTGTTGTTGCTTATCTCCAAGGGTCTGACGGAGTCAGACCAAATCTAGGACTCCGTTGACGAAAAAGAAATCAATAACAAGGCGGGGAAAAGTGTAGATTTCGTCCCAAAGTGTATTCATACGATTTAGGATATTCTCAAGAGAATCTTAGTGTCCATGGCATTTAGGATTGAGGGGGAAAGTCTTGTTACCCGCAACAAAAGCGAGGCACTTCAGGGGGCCAGAATCGAGACTTGCAAGACAAGTGCTGGATTTCTTATCAGAGGAAAGAGCCAGAGAAAGTCCCGGATTTCTACCTTTGTAGAAGTGGTGAGTCAAAGGTACCTGCCAATCGGTTTTAAATTTGGTTTTTCTCAGTGAAAAGATTTCAAGGTAGGTAAGCGCGGAAGAAGAAGGAGCAGAACCGAGCCCTCCTTTGCAAAAGTGTCTGTTATTTCTTTGCCTCCAATATCCACGTGAGACGGGATCCATTGGAAATAGATAATATGCCGATGGGAGACAATTTTAAGCATGTGTAGAATAGAAAGACTTTGTTTGGTCTCCCAAGCAGGTACATTTTTGCAGATGTTGAATTGAACTACGGCTATCAGTTAATATCCAGACATCACTATAAATAATTTCACTCATGATGGATTCCAATCCGATGTTAATGGCTAATAGTTCGCTACAAAAAACCGAACAGAAATCGGGATTACGTTGACTAAGAGAGAGTTTGTCATGAGGAGTCTCGATGAAAATTCCACTGCCAGTTTGGTGATTTATTTTTTTGCCATCAATAAAGATTTTTACGTCATTTGGTGGTATATTATTATTGGTTTCCACACAAAGCTAGTTGTTTTAGCAAATCAGGTAAACAATCCCTCTTGATGATTGCCGTAGAAAGTTCGTAATTGAAGTGAACATTGGAAAGAGCCTCAGTAGGGTTCAAACCGCAGTGAAGGGCATGTGGTTAGACATTGTTCTCGATTAAGTGCAGTGAATTAAGCAAACTGAAGGGACTGTGTTTCTTTAATCTTCGGAACGGAGTCCAGTTTCTTAGGTAACTTGACGTGAGATTGCCTTGGCCATAACTATTAAGTTTATTGTAATATTTGACCAGACAGGATTGTCTTCTGATATGGAGAGGTTGTAAGCCTGCTTCGAAAAGTACTATTTCTGAAGAACAGCTGCGTTTCAAGCCAGTAATGATGCGTGCAGCACTCAATTGGATTTTTTATAATTTTTCCAGATTGGAATTAGAAGCACAACAGTAGACTGGGAAACCATATTCTAAAATGGGCCTAATGAGTGCTAGGTAGGTAGTTCTAATGGTAGTTGCATCCACTCCCCAGTCTCTACCAGTAATGTATTTCAGGATGCGTAATCGTTTCCTGGCTTTCAAGGTAATGTATTCGATATGTTTGTTGCATGTAAATTCCGGGTCTAGAATGAATCCCAAGTAGTTTGGATGTTTCTCGTAAATAAGTTTCTGATGATTAAGTATCAAAGAATGTTGGTAATGATATAAGTGCATATATTTGTAAAGAAGGTGATAATTGATTTGGATGGATAAAACTCAACCTGAGCTCCGCCGCAAACTCGGAAAGGGCCTCCAAACAGCTATCAATCCGAGACTCTATCTCAGGAATGGAGATTCCAGAGAACTATGTCATCAGCGAACATTCCAAAGCGCATTTCAGGAGAGATAGTCTTCTCAATACCAGTAAAATATAAGGAAAAAAGAGTTGGGCTGAGAACAGTACACTGGGAAACACCTTGTCCAAGTTGAGAAGTCTTTGAGAAGGATTTGTTATATTTAACCCTTATATACCTCTGATGGAGATAATCAGAAATCCAAGCCAATGTATTACCTCGGATATCAAATGTATTATGCAGTTTAATGATGAGTTTATGTTTCCAAACTCTGTCGAAAGCCTTTGACAAGTCCAATAGAGCCGCAACGCTGTGATTAGTAGGTTTAAGATTCTGGGAATTCCTGATGGTTTGAGCGAAAAAAATAAAACTTGATCAATGGTGCTGTGGCCTTTACGAAACCCATACTGTTGCTCAGGGAGAAGTTTATTTTCATCCAGAAAAAAACGAAGTCTGATCAAAATCATTTTCTCTATGATTTTACTAGTGGTACAAGTTAGAGAAATCGGTCCGAAGTCCTTGGGGGAGTAAGAATTTTTGTATAGCTTTTTAACTGGAATAATGATGGCCTTTTTCCATTCCTGGGGGAGTCTGCCTTTGGTCCACGAAGAGTTAAAAATTGTCAAGGAGTCTTATTTTTCCCAGGCATCCCAGGTTTTCAAGAATAAAACCTTGGATACCGTTCGGGCCAGGAGATTTGCTGAGATCGAGGAAGAGCATAGCCAAAAGTAGTTCATGCATAGAAAAGCGATCTGCCATAGAAAAGTCACCAAAGTCAGAGCTACAACAGCCATGTACAATATTCCTTGCTTTACGCAACACGAGTTTGTCCTCGTTGGTGAAGTTGAACCTGCTTATTTGTTGGTAATAGGTATCAAGTCCATTGGCAGCAGATTGATCGTTCTTAAACAGTTGTCCATTATAATCTTTGACTGAGTTGCACTCATCGAATTAGGGTTATACATTGTTGATGTCCTTAACTATTTTCCAAAGTTTTGAATTGGGAGTTCTCACGTCAATTAATGTTAGCGTGTTAGCTGGGAATTATGGAGTGGTCTTCACGCCTTGGTAGGATCACTCAAGGCCACTCCATAATTCCCAGCTAACACTATCAGGCATGGAGCCAAGACAGTCTTCTTCCTTACGGTACTCCAGTCTTCGGACTACAGAAGCTGCACTTTTTCTCTCTATGAATCAGTTGACAATCCTCAATTTCATTGTAATATCCAGTAGTCAGCAATTATTTTGTAAATACATCTGATTTATTCAACACAATATAAATCATCAATGCTCTCTGAAAATTCTATTCTGCCAATAATCTCACTTTTCAGCAATCCTCAATTGGATGATTTCACTGCAGTTCTTATTGAAAACCATTAAAAATTATCATTAATACACCTCAGATTAAATTTAGGTGGAGATATCACAACTTCAATGTTATTATGATGATCGGCCAATTAGCTTCAGTGGAATATGTGCATACATTATCGTACGAATATTTCTACATTCATATGTTACAATGTCATACATTATTATTATCACTAGTTCACTAATTACCGTGCGAAGAAGATAGCCCCAATATTATTATATATTGAATATTGCAAACATCTATTTGAAAAAAAAAAACTTGAAAGAATTAAAAATGATATTACAATAATAACAAATTATTCAGTCTCGCTGATTTTGTAATACTACCATGTCTTTCTCGCTTTACCTTTTGACAGTGGGATGTAACCAAAACGTCAAATAAATCAAATTTAGGATATCTCAGGAAAAAGTTATATAAGAATCTTTTATGAATATGTATGTGTGTTTCTTGCAGCTGGTCACACTGTTTTTCGCAATTTTCAATTACCACTTAAAGTAACATTCTATAAGCAAATATTTGGATGAGATGGAAAAAAATGCGTTCTTTTTTCTGTGTGAATAATTCCAGAAATGGGGCGCTTTTACAAAAGAAAGCATACAGCCATTTTTCTTCTTTGCATGTTCTTTATACGAAAACGAGTTTCACTTTTAAAATGTTTTAACCTCCATTGAGCCAGTTTAGGGTTTGTATTCATCGTCAAATAAATTTTACTTTTGCTTCAACAAATCCTAACCAGATGCAAAAATAGCAACCTGACTCTAAAATTCTACTAAATTTTATATATGTATTTAAATAAAAGACAATATCTACCGAATTATGATATTTTACCAGTTTGCATTTCATAAAAAATTTGAGAAAATGTAAACATTTATGTAATGTATGTGTAAGGAATCTTGTGCACTTTTTTTGCGGATGTGGGCAATTTGTACTTAATTCAAGAGATTTACACAAAAATGTACTAAGCATGCTTATTGCTATTGCTAATTATATTGAGTAATTTAGTTTGAAAAGCACGTGATCGCATCGAGCTGTGTCAATGCTGAAAGAATTCTATGTTCTCACTTCAGGAGTAGCAATGATCCATACTACCGTTTGTAAATTCTTATTATATCTTCTATGGCTAATTTGTTTATAACTTTACATACAGCTTAACTGTTAACACATGATAGAAATGATTTTAACTGAAATAAAGCTCCATTACAATCAATATGTTACTTTAAAAATACAAAGAATAGTGCCGTATTTGTTATATTTTAAAAAAGATATAAATGTTTGACAGTAATATATTTATCAGGTCACATTTAAAAGAAAATGCTGTATTGTAAAGTTATAACAATTTGACAAAATTACCTGAAAAATAAATTTGCCATGAAATACCGTAGAACAAGAACTTAAACCTGTTGAATTTTGCTTGAATGTTTGACAGTAATATATTTATCAGGTCACATTTAAAAGAATATATTTCAGTAATGTTCCTTTACATCATTATAAAAGCATGAAAATTATTTCCGGTGATCTCAATTAACAAGTAAATCCACGTCTAAGCAGGAAATATAGTTACAAAAAAGAGCTTTTTTTTAAAATTTTAATAAAATAGAAAAAATATTTTTAAAAATAATAAATAGCAGATTTTTTATACAACTGAATTTTATTTAATGCGGTTATTAAGTTTTTGGAAGCATTTGCTTTGAAAATTCGAAGTGAAATTTTGGAATGTTTTCACCACTCACAAAGTTAAAGTTCATTTTATTTGACAAATATTTAGTGAGTTTTTTTATTAGTTATAAATATTTGTTTTGTGTTAAATTATTATTTCGCTGAAAAAAATGTCTACTTTAAACACATTTATAATAAATTTCATGGTGAGAAGAGAAAATTTTAAATTTAATTTTATTTCTAACGAAAAAAATTTTCTGGCATTTTACAGTAAATTAAGTGTTTCATTTATATTATATTTTAGAAGACAATTTCTTCATTCATATTATATTTTAGAAGACAATTTCTTTTCATAATATACTAAACGTGTTTATTTTTAATGTCTCGTGTGTCAAAACATTATATGATTATTGTAGTTCAAAAAACATTCAAATTGCAAAATAATTATAAAATACAGAGGGTACTTAAACTCGACAAATTTTTCTATATTTCTGTCTGTTGTTTCCAATCCCCGTGATCAGCAAAGCTAGATCACGTCCATGAGTCCATTCACCCTAAAAAAGTCAAGCACCAGAAGGGAATCCCGAATCAGGTCGTGCTTCGTAAGCGCCAAACAAGATAAATATGGTCAGAAGAGGCCTGCACCGAAGAACACTTAGTGCAGATCTCGAAATATCTGTTGGCCGCTAAGAAAACGTGCAAGTGCAATTTTTTAGACTGCGCGGAGATCGAGGCATCATGGGAAAAGCTGGGTGAATTAATCATAGGTGGGGTAAGAGGCAGCACGGGAAACGCTGGGTGAATTAATCATGGGTGGGGTAAGAGGTAGCATGGGAAACGCTGGGTGAATTAATCGTGGGTGGGGTAAGAAGCAGCAAGGGAAACGCTGGGTGAATTAATCGTGGGTGGGGTAAAAGGCAGCATGGGAAACGCTCGGTGAATTAATCATGGGTGGGGTAAGAGGCAGCATGGGAAACGCTGGGTGAATTAATCATGGGTGGGGTAAGAGGCAGCATGGGAAATGCTGGGTGAATTAATCATGGGGGGTAAGAGGCAGCTTCTATGGTCAGGGACCTAGAGCAGCTGTGGCAGAAGTCTGACTTAGCTCCGGAGCCTTCAGACTTTATCTGGGCATAGTGGAATGGCCTTCACGCCTTGAGTGAACCTACCAGGAGAATAAACTCCCGAAGTACTTCGCCCACTCTACCCAGTGGACCTCCTCGCCACGGTGAGCAGCCTGTAAAAATTGAGGAAGTATTTCTGTCTTCATATATTTATAAATATATAATTGTTTATCGTATAATTTCATCAAGCCTTACCATAAGATACTTCACATCTTTACTTTCTACATATCTTCTTAATTATGTATAATAAATAGATTTTTACATATTGTTAGAATATTTCCTCAAATTGTTAACCAAACTATTTTGTATAGATATAAATAAATCTACCCGAAAACAAAACAAAATTAATATCAATACATACTTACATTGACTTCTGACCTTAATTTCAAGCACATGTTGTTTGATATTTGTAATATGAGCACAAGTATTTGATATTACAATCTATTGTCTGTTAAATATTATCTGAATGCCGTAAAATTAAACGAAGGATTTATAGCGACTTTTAACCTTTCCGTGAATTTTGAAATTTTCTTGTAATTAACGGCTTTTATTTAAAAAGCCTTTTTATAAAATTTTTGTTATCGCCTTAGGTGCTAAAACTTTTAACTGAATATCATTTTTCCTCATCCTACTTTTCTTTTCAGGAGTTAGTAGGAGATACCTATTTGAAGATTAACGTCGCTGATATTTTTTTGCCTTTGATGTGTTTTCAAGAGATATTGAAAATTATTCTCTTTCTTGTAACAGGGTTTGTAATGTGTTTTTGGTGTCTATCAGATGAAGGTAAAAATTACTGTTTAAAATTTTAAATTATAACATTCAATACAATGAAGCTGATTATTACAAAGTGTGATACTGCTTTTATATATATTAAAAAGGGAATGGTATCTACATATATATGTAAATGTTATATGACTATATTTCCATTATACATTTTAAAACTTATAAGAAATTTTCACATTGATAAACTTACGAAATATTTAATCTTATCTGATATATAAGTCAAAACACTTATCAGTTCAAACATCTAAATTCTAATAACAATTCATCTGTTAAAATTTTACAATGTGTAATTCTCCTTTCAGCTAATCTAAGAGAATCTCATCATAAACTTTACTTATTTTGGAAGATTCATCGTAACTGGAATTAATTAGACAGATATCTCATTGAAATTTTATAATTTCTGGTTTTCATATCTGTACGGACATATGCATTAGTTATAATATAACTTTTTTTAAAAAAAATATTAATAATATTGCATAAATTCATACTTATTATTGTAAATAATTAATACTCATAATGGATTTAATGGTGACACACACACACATGCAAAGTTATATTTTCATAAAAATAATGGTAGACTTGAATGTAAAATTATTTTCATATTTATTTTGAAATTAAATAAAATTTAAATTTGATGCATACCATAAGAATAATGCAATATTCACCTTTGGTGAAGTAATAATTAAAAAAAAATGTGTTTTCTACTTAGAATTTTAAATCAAGTGATTATACACTTTCCCAGCAGTACAGTATGAATTAAATAAACCCAAAATACAAAT
Organism: Latrodectus hesperus; assembly: GCA_037975125.1. Taxonomy (NCBI): domain Eukaryota; kingdom Metazoa; phylum Arthropoda; class Arachnida; order Araneae; family Theridiidae; genus Latrodectus; species Latrodectus hesperus. The sequence continues at coordinate 41,007 of JAJQOW010000800.1, read as the reverse complement.
ATTTATTGAATCAATTAAAATTAAGTGTTAATTTCCAAAAATAAATATATGAGCTACTTCTTTTTAATTTTTCTCTTAGACTTAAAATTTAAATATTTGCATTTTGATCTTTCATGAGTTTCTCAAATTTTCAAGTAATCCCATTATTCTTCACTGATATGTATATGTCACACACACATTATTACTTTAAAAATAATTTCGTGAATCTTTGCTCAACGAAAATATTTTTTCTAAAAACTGTCTTTTTTAAATCAGTAAATTCTGTGTTTTAAGCTTTAATTATGTGTTTCAATAATTGGTCCTTGGAGAGGGATTAATGTATGACAGACTTACCAATACTTCAACACAAGGAGTTGTTTAACCGAAAATGGCATAAAGATGTTTTTCTCTTAATCTGTAAATCTTATAAAAAGGAAATCCATGAAATATCGATGTTGGTTTGTATTATATTAAATGTATCCATAAATTTTTATATAGATAAAGAATGTTAATTATATTTGAAAATAGGGCAAATTTTAAACTCTAATATTATCAAATGCACACGATGCTAGCAGGTGTGTTTTTGTGCAAAACATATATTTCTGATAATGAAATAATTACCTTTTATATATTTGGAATAGCATTTATAATGATAAATTCTCCAATTAATTAGTACTTGGTGTAAAGATTATTTATTGAGTTGTTGTGGGAAATGTTTGAAATTCACATTCACACAAATATACAAATCTAATGCATTTGCATACATAAAAGGGAAAACCAGCATAAGCTTCTACTGGTGAAGGGTTTTTATGGTAAAAATGCGTGACGGAATATAAATGTTGGGAAACTGTGTGTCTTACTAGATTTTGCCAATTTAGAATTATCGGTCGTATTGTTCAAAAGCCTTACATAACCAATTTAAAGAATGTTAAACTTGGAATTATATATATACTTAACTGCAATTTAAGAATGAAGTGAAGCAAGAACGTATGCTAAAACCTATCAAGGTAAAGAAAAATAATCCATTTCTATTGACTAAAAGAGTATTAAGTGATAAATGCTCTTTGGTTTTTATAAAGTCTACTTATTAAATTTATTTAGACATTCCACTTAATACGTTTTCTGATAAGTATGTTTCGTTTCTTCCACCATTCAAAATAATAGCAGATTGAATACTCAATATGCCAAATGAACATGAAAATATTTTTCCATAGAATGTTACGCCGAGCTGGCAGCCGAATGGTTAGCGCTCTTGCCTTTAGTTCAAAAGTTCGTGGGATCGAATCGCACTTTGAGCATGGATGTTTGTAGTGGTTCGAAATCCATTTTAAGCCATAGGTCCCGGTCTAACTAGCCCTCGTGTGCAAAAAAATGACCGTTGAGCGACCAACCAACCAACCATAGAAAGTTACTTTTTATAATAAAACTAACATATATATTTTATTTATATGGTAATTGGTAATTGAATATGTCAATAGGAAACACTTTATATTAAAAATTATATATTCATAATATTGCTTTTTTATTATATGAAGTTATTTTTTTCATAATGATTATGAGACTGCGTTAAATAATGGACACCATCGATGTAAGTCTTCTTTCAGTTTAATATATTCAAGGATATTTATTTGTAATTTCAACTGATTAATATATATCTTTATATAAATGAGTTATATATATAATTAATATATATAACTCATTAATATATATCTTTATATAAATTGAAATTTATACTTTAATAGATTTTCTAGGAAATGTTTCCTGATTACGTGCATAGTTTATTTAATTTTTTTCTCTGAAATATCGCTGGTTCAAAACGGAATTATGATTTTGTCCCACCCAATTTAACCCAAAAAAAGTTGTTCTTATATATAAAAATTATCATTCCTTACCTAAAAATTCAATATGAAAAACAAACAGGTTGTTCTAAGTGGTAAATACTTGGTTATATATTAACATTGTGGATGTATTATTAGAAATATGATTTTATTAAGGTATGTGTGTACTGAAGATTCACTGATTAGTTACATACATTTTTCAATGAAAGCGAGTTTCACTTTTTTAAACTTTGTAGATCCAGTTAATGCTTTGCATACATGATTAGATAAATTTTTCGAATGCTTAAATTATATTTAACAAGATGCACAAATTGATACCTTATTTTACTATTTTGTTTAAATTTATATAAAAACTTCAATAATGATTTCATGGTATATAAAATAGGTATGTTTTACCATTTTACCAGTTAAAATTTGAGAAAAAAGATTATAAAATATGGTCTATTTATTGAAGAGATACAGATTTGTCTAGTTTGCTTTTTGAATTTTTACTGGGGACATGCTTTGTTATTTGCGAAGTTGTCCTTGATGTTTGAAAGTGTCATTATTTCCCGTAGATGAGCGTCTGATTTTGACTTTGATGTTATAAATTATGTTTAGAAATTATGCTATGTTAATGATAAATAATTTTTCTTTTACGAAGTAGGAAAGTTCTCTATTATTTTTCCAAAACTCGAACTATAATTATATCGGCAATGGATAGTCTATTTGTAGCCAAAATATCTTGCAAAGAGTTTAATTGCTAACATATGTAACAAACGATAGCAGTATTTATATTTAAATAAAACTTTGGGTTGCAATTATTGGGTTACATTGAAAATATCTAGAACAGATCTGTAGTTTTGTATATCTCAAAAAGGATGTAAAATATTTGATAAAAGGTCCACCACATGTTAAATGTTAAATTTGATATAAAATATTTTCTTGAAAAGTAATAACAATGAAATAAAATTATCAGAAAAATAAGTATGCACAATAAATAGTATAACAAGAAGTTAAAACTATCATATTTTATGTGATTCTATGTCATATATGCTATTTAACATCATTATGATTGCGTTAAACGTCTTTTGAGTGATCATCATTAACAAGTAAGCCCACGTCTTAACAGAAAAATTATTAAGAACTAGTTTTTTTAAATTAAAAAATGATTCATAAAAAATACTTTGCAAATAAAAATTGGCAGATTTTTCGTACAACTGCATTTTATCTAATGTAATCATTGAGTTTTTGGAAGAACTTGCTGAAAATTCAAAAATAAAATTTTGAAATTTTTTCACCACTAGTAAAGCTTAAAATACTTTACAATTTGACAAATATTAATTAATATTTTTTGTTGTTGAAAAATTTGTTTGCTACATTAACTTATTATTTCGTCGATTAGAAATGTTTATTTCATACAAATTTCAAGACATTTTTCTGAATGAGAGAAATTTTAAATTTGATTTTATTCCTTACAGCCAAAATTTGCCAGAAGTTTAATTATAATTTATATGAAATTGAATTTATTTTAAATTTTAGAAAACATATATACACTTATAATAATTGAATGTTTAAGTTAACTGAATAACAATATTTTGCTTCATCACAAAAAATATTTTAACAATTCTTACTTACATTGTTTTCTGAAATTAATTTCAAACTTGCATTGTTTTTCTACCTTTAAGAACCATAAGCGTTGGATTTTTCAAACTATTGCATGCGAACATATCTGTGAGTTCTATAAATTTTGTCAATATTTTGCATAGACCTTTAATATTTCCGTGAATTTAAATATTTTCTTGCAATTTTTTTTTATAAAATATTTTCTTTATTTAGAAACTATTTCTATGAAATTGGCTTTTAATTTGTTTATACGTTAAAATTCCCATTGAAAGTTTATTGTTAGTCCTAATTTTCTTGTAAAAAAACTAAAGGATGTTTTTGTTTAAAAAAACCATTATAAAGCTTGTAGATTATTTCAATTTAATAATTGATTATTGAGATTAAAATGTAAATAGAAGTTTTATCTTTAAAATTTTTATCTTGTTGGTTAGCAATATTTACATCATAGAAATTTCATGGTATATTTCATAATGAGAAATGTAGTAAATTTGATTTCACATTTTTGATAGCCAAAATGCTTTTCTTTATTTTAGTTATAAATTATGTCATAAATTTTATAATGTATATATACTTATAATAATAAGATATTTGAGGAGATTGAAAAACAATATTTTTATTTCAGAAAAATATTTAATGTGTTTGTTTATTACTTTCGTAAATGGTCTTTGTAGGTTGGTTGGGTTTTCTCTCGCAAGGTTCAGAAGAAGATAAGCTGCTTCAAATCTTTGGTTTTAAAAGGTAATCAATCTAGCTTAATTTTATTAAAATGCAGAAAACCCAAGCAACATTAAAATTGAAATAAAAACAAAAAATTTTGTATATAATAAATTAAAAATAATTTCTTTAAGTTTAAATATATAAAATTAATAATATAAATTTAAAATGTTAAAAATTAAATAAACTGAAGAAAACCCATTGCCATCAAAAATGCAAAAAGGTTTTTATGTAAAGGTCTCATAATAGATCAATAAATGTTAAAATGTCTGTTTAAAAAATATTAAGCTTTCATTGTTGAAATAGCCGCCCAACTTTTGTATTGATCAGTGTGCCTGACTACGGATAAGGAGGTCCTGGGTTCGAATCCCGGTTTTGGCATGGATGTACTTTTTTTTCTCTCTCTATCTATCTTGTCTTTGTCCCTTCCTGGTGTGAATGAAGTGTGAATGGTTGCCTAACCTACAAACGTGTACCTATGTCATATGTGTACTGTAGAAATCGGACTCCACACCAAATATGGTTCAGTTGTAAAAGTGGAGCAGCGCACCCCATATTGCCAACCTAGCTGGCACACGACAACAACATTGTTAAAACAAGAACTTGAAATTAAAATGCGATAGATTGTATAAAGTTCATCACACGCTTTACACCATGGATTCAATTCTTTTAGAACAAACTGTCTGTGTGGGAAATGTGTGTGCTCGATACGATGGCGAGTCAAACGGATATCTGCACTTCGTAACGGTTAACTGATAATGAAGTGAGGGATGGTAAAATGTTATGCTACTTGTTGTGCTGACCTGCATGTTCTAAAATTCCTGCCAAAGACCATCATATGTAAAACTTTTTATAACTCTTATCGAATCTGAGAGCAGAGCTGATGGTAAAACTGGATCTGTTTCAGCCTTTGCAGCTTTCTCCCTTCCCTCAAGACCTGCATGGTTTGCATCCAACAAAATACTATTTCATATCCCTTGTCAGCAAGAGAAAAGTTCTTTATAGGATATCTGGTTTTCAAAAACATTTAAACTAAAAAAAAACATTAAACTCCACAATACTTTCTACATTTATAACTTCATATTTTCGCTAATAAGTATAATTGTTTATTATAAAAATACACAAGATTTTTGCATAATAATCCTCACATTCTCTCCTACGACTTTTGTCAGTTGAATTTGAATAATAAATCTCTTTCATCATAACTCTTTAAATAATATCTCAAATTGTTAGTCAAAATATTGAATAGAGCTGCATACATCAAATAGAATACAAAAGTTCAGCATTTCTTACTTTTATTTGGAAGTCAAGTTCCAAAAAACAATCTTTCTACTACTTTTAATAAGCATAAACATTTAATATTGCAATCTGTTGTCTGAGACACATTTGAAACTCCATTAAATTTTAGTATGTTTTATAGTGATTTTATTGATTCCTAGAATTTTTTAATTTTCTTGTAGCTACTGAATTCCATTTAGTAAATGTTTTATAAAATACACTTTTTTATTGCAGCTTGTAAATGAGTTTCTTTGAAAGTTTCTTGCGGATCATAATTTTTATCTAAGAAGTTTATATGGTGTGTTTTCTATTAAGTAGTGTCAAAAATGTTTACTTCATTAATAAAATGATTGTTGATACATTTTTGGTATTTATCATGTTTTCTTAAAATCTTACATTCAGACCAGAAATGAAGTTTTTCCTTACACTATAAAACATACAATTTAAAGTGATAGTATTTTTAAATAAATTAAAAAGGGATTAGTAGCTATATATATATATATATATATATATATATATATATATATATATATATATATATATATATATATATATATATATATATATATATATATATATATATATATATATATATATATATATATATATAACTCCGTGACACGACAGCCCATGTGAACCAAGGCCTACAGTGCCCATAACTGTTTGCATGACCTAGGGCCCTGGGGTGCAAAATATATGTCCCGATTAGGTGGTCAGCTTAACGCGAAACCCCCAGTGTTTAGTTGCCAAGCATGCTTGGTACTCTGTGAATCGACCCACAAAAGGGATGAAAGACTGAGTCAACCTTGCCCAACCCAAGGATCGAACCTCGGACCTGAGTCATGGGAGCGATATATATATATATATCTACATGAAAATTTTTCTACTATGTATTTTAAATATTACAAACAATTTTCCCGTTAATAAGCTTACGAAATCAGTTATAATATCTGATGTGTAAGGCCTAAGCGCTTATCAGTTTGCACCTCTGATTTAAATTTTCATCTAATTTACATTAAATCTTACTTTCAGCAGTTTTTGTTTTAGCTAATCTTTTGATAATTTACTCATAAATTGCATACATTTTAAAAGAGCCGTACATGTATCTTCTGGTAGAAATCTTACTGAAATTTATTGTATTGAAATTTGTCCGGATGACAGTATTTTATAATATAATATTCTGGTAGAAATTATTATAGTTGTTTGAATTAATACATCTAATTATAAACTTTCACACTAATTATGGATGTAATTTTGAAGTATATGTAAACTTTATATATATATATATATATATATATATATATATATATATATATATATATATATATATATATATATATAAGCTCAATACTTTATTACTCAAATACTTCATTTCTCAGAAATAAATATACAAGTAAGTTTCTATAATCTTAAGTTTTTGATATTATTATAAAAAACTTAAATCTTTTTTTATGTAAGTATCAAATAATGATAAAATAACCATATGTTTAAAATTTAACATTTTTGAAAAAAGTGCAAATAACGGGGTTTAGATTGAACAACACTTTTTTAAAACAACGGACAAACGTTGTACATTAAGCCAAGTAGCAGGATTGTATATTACCAGTATCTCTCTGACCTTGAAATTTCCCTTTTCTTTCTTCTGGATTTTATGGTTTAGCACATTGGACTTGATGAATAATCTATCAGAACAATGTATTCACATTAATTGTAAAATACTTAGGTAAAGAAAAATGTTCACATGAATCTAAAGTGGATAACGATTTCAGGAAATGGAATTAAAAATAAAAATTTGTATATTAAATACATTCATAGAGACATTGGAAGATAAATAAAAAATATATCTTTAGATATATATTTATATTTGGATAAATAAAACCCAGCTTTATATATATTTGAAACATTTACTTAAAGGACAAAGTAAAATAAAAATTTTCTTTAACTTACGAATTAAATATTCTATATGTCTGTAAATATACGAACTATTAAAAAATTTTTGTTGTAATGTCTTTGTTTTCGCATTTGGTTGAAATTTTTACTAAGGTCTGGGGCAACTCATAGTTTTATTTTTTTATTTTGTTTAGAAACTTAATTGAAGAAAGAAGTGACAACAACTCGAAAAACGAGATGGTGAATTTCTAAACATTGCAACAACCGCACTTCTGATGTGGTGTCGCCTCTCTGTTTTCAGTTTTATTTTCAATAAATATGTTTGAATTGAAATTAAAAAATTGTAACTACAGATCCACAAAAGATCAAATAATTTATGAAATATTCAAAATTTTCAAATTTCAGCTAGTTGGAAAGGATATATATAATAGAAAAAAGAATAGATTTTGTTTAGATTGTATAATTTAATGATTTAAATGCTATAATTGAATGTAAAACAGAAAAAATGAGGTAATTTCTTTCGGCGATACTTTACTGCAAAGAATATTGAAATCTTTAAACAATTAACAAAGAATAGAATGGAGAGAAAATTGAAAAAGTTTGAGCAATTTCACAAAATTAAACTATCAAAAGTTGAAGACTGTGAAATAATTGTTCTTTCACTTTAAAATAAGATGAATAGATCTATATATAATATAAGAAGAAAATTCTCTTCTTTAAGATGTCTTAACATTGAGATAAGAATATTCAAATTTTCTTTATTAACTGATAAAACTAAGTGTACATGATTGTCTAAAAACAAGTCCTATTTATTTTAAGTAATGTAAAAGCTATAGTAATAATTTTAGATTTTATTGTTTAATACAATGTGCAAACTTCGTGAACTATCGAATTGTTGGGAATAAAAGATATGAAATTTAAGACATTTTTGTTGTTTTACTATATATCTGATGCTGTAATGTGTGGCTACAGCAAATTTTTGTCTTTAAATTAATGTAATTACATTTATTTAAGTATTAATTTTTAACGTTTTAATTAAATAATTTTACAATGTTTTAAATAATGAAAAATATTAAAATGAAACAACACGTCAATCGTTGCTGAGACCACAGCGATTTCTTGTATTTGTAAGAACGTATGAACGGTAATTCATGCACAAGACTTTTAAAGCTTGAACTGCTAGAGGCAATACAGCAGCTCTACCTATTGACAAAGTTACCAGTTATTTGCTTTAGTGTGATTCTGTTTTAATGCTTTCAAATGAGTTAGTAATAGATTTCTGGAGGCCACTGAGAGTGGTCGGCTTTTACTTGCACACCAAATCTTTCATGTGATCCCAAAGACAGAAATCACATGGATTCATATCCGGTGAATAAGGTTCTCAATGCAGTCCACCAAGATGGTTGTTCGGATATTAATAAGCAATAAACCGAGTTCTAACAATAAAAAAAACCCACTTTTTATGCAAAGAAGGACGTTGATAAATATGTCTAATTAGCAAATCATCCCTTAAAATGAGAAATATTAACGATCTTGTAGAACAATGAACTGTGCATATAACTGCCGTTGTATCTTATCGTATTATTTAACGTATCTGAAATAGTAAACACTTTTAATATTCTTTCTTTTTCACTCACAAGAGCAACAATCCATCTGTGAAAAATTTAAATGGATTCGAAATGTGTCTATAGGAAAAAAATATCGCATGCATTTTATATGTATTTTTATTTATGTATAGTTTTACATTTTCCTACTTTTTGTTTTGTGTTCAGATATAAATATTAGTGTTTGTGTGTGTGTGTGTACTTTTTTTCGCTATTTCTGGCTCAAAATAGGAACAGAGCTTAAATACTTTATTTAGTAAATGTGAGGTTGATCCTGAACATACGTTGCTATTGTTCTTCCTAAAGAAGTAAATAATTTCTTATTGATTTTCAGTTGTGTTAGATGAATTTTAACTAGAAACAATAATGGAGGTTTTTAATTAGTTTTACACTTCTATTCTGATTTTCTGCCTTAAGTGCATTGTGATTAAAAGCAATAAATATTAAAATACTTAACTGAATGAGAATATATCATTCGTGAACATTGATTAATACAATTTTTTTATTTTCTTTACTGGCCAACAAGCTTAAAGATGGTTATTACGATTTAGACATATTTTCGCTTTCTCCCAAGTGTCTAAGAATCTAGAAAAAATGTCATAACTGTTAAAAGTGGGCAGCTGAATGGTTAGCACTTGAACACTCAAATCAGAATATAATAGACTCAATTGCTGCCACAAATATCGATATTTGTTGCTGTCGTGAATCACATTTTAGGCTGTAAGTCTCTGGTCGTAATCTCTCTTATACGAACTGTCTTTTGACCAATGAACCAACAATTCTACTCAATTGATCTTACAAGAATGATACTTAAAATATTAATTATTAACTACTTTTTCACTAATTATTTTATTGTATTATTACTTTAAATTAAACAGATGATCTTAATATAGTACAGTTAAACGATACACATTGATTATGTAATATCGTATATATAAATAATGATTTCATCGATACTTTCTATATTATTTGACGACCATTGGTCCCTGGTCATAGCAGATATTTATTGATCTTGAATTTATTTTACTGTATCAATGACATGTCTCTTTTAATTTAATTATTCACTGAAACATTTGATAGAATAAATTAATTCGAACACCAAAAATTTTTTTCTCATTCAGGATTAGACGGTCAGTTAATTTCTGTATATTGTTTTATGTAATTATTTGTGAATGAAACACATCACATCTCGTTTTTGGCATGTGAATTAGAACTGTCATTTACGGATAAGGAAAATCCTGGCTAGGAGAGATAATACGGGAATTGTTTAAAATCAAATTTATATTTAGATTCTAAAAATTAGTTGCAATTATTATACTACTGTAATTTGTCTAAGAAGATTTTGTAATGAATATAAATAGGAAAAAAACAATTCATATACCTATAAGGGGTCACTGAAATAATATTACACTATAAATCACTGAAATATGCTGAGATTCATGCATTAGTGAATAAAAGTTACACAAATGTTGTTGTTGTCGTGTGACAAGTGCAAAATGAAAAAAAAAGGTAAAAAGGACAAGTCATATGGGACCACAGGCATGGAGCAATGCCCTGGCCACATCATTAGCTTTTTTCGTATAAAGGGTGTCATGGCAGCAGTTGGGGTATGTTGAAGAGGGTCGAGACAACAGAGATGTCTCGGATCCAGCGGAACTCCTGTGCAGTGCCTGCATTCTGCGTAGGTTCTAGACCCATCTGGCATGATTTTCATACCCCTCATGTGCCCAGTCCTCATTCTGCTGATAGTAGAGGTGATACCACGGTCAGGATTAAGCTCCGGTAGGCACCATTTTTTCAGGTAGCCCCCGCAGAGCTGATGCCTTGCGACGGCGTTTGCATCGAAACACGTGGTAGTCTCTCGGGGATGCCTGTAATTCCTAGAGAGTGCGTCCCCAAGATGGCGGATTGGGGAACGCCTCCACTGGTCATCCAGTGGGTGGTAGAAGGGAAATAAAATACCTCACGCTGAAAAACAGGCAGAAGTCCAACCTCCCGAGGCAATGGCAAACCCCTTTATGACAAGTGCAATAGTTTCTAGTTTATACGAAAAAATCAATATAAAAATTATATTATTCTGTGAAATTTTGTATGCACAGATTTAATGCAATATCTAAAAATACCGTTGATGAACATATTTATTTTAAGCACACATAATAAGAAGAATCAACTAATCCTGTCTAGGAAAAAACAATTACATACTCCATTTATTGCTAAAAGAGTACACATATACGCTTTATTAAATTTTAATAGAAATGTAAACAATACTGGCGATCAGATAATGCTACATACAAAGGAATTTTAAAATCATGTTGATATAATTGAATTTTGAGATCATAAAATACATCTGGCAGTATCTAAAAGCCTTATTGATTCAATTGGTTAAAACATTTTACATTTCAACAAAACTGAATAATGAAAAAGTCAGATTTGAAAACCGTTCGAAGATTTACATAAATTTTTGTAATTTTTATATGTGTCAAAAATATTACTCATTTATCTTTTTAATAAACAGTGGTACAGAGCTCAAAAATGTTTATGGTTACAGTGATTACAAAAAATTAAGCTTTTGTTATTATATATTTGTTATTATATATGTGTTATTATATACAAAAAATTATATATTTGTGCACCCTTTTCTTACTATAACTGATTAAATCATTATTTTGAAGCAAAGAGTTTATTACTGTTGCTGTGCACCACACTGTATATGAAACCACACAGTCAGTATAATACATAAATACAATCTACATAATATATAATGTTAAATTAAAAATGTCTTGTATAAATTGCAGAATGCCTTAAAGGAAAATAGTTATATCAAAACATTTTACATTAACAAGTTTTAAATATTTCCTGTTAATTCATATTTTATTAGCCCTTCATTTAACTACCAATTTGCAGAATTACAGATAATTTGTCTTTCAAATTTTAGTAAAACGTTAAAGTTACTATCTTAAACTATATATTTGAATACTCGAAACATTTCTCATCGAAACACTTTTTAAATTGTACCTATTCACATACATTAGTGTAAAATTTTTTATTTGTGCTAGATTAGTGATTAACATTTTTTAGAAAGAAATTACTTAAAATGAACATGATTTATAATAAAATGATTATTTTTACATTACTAAAAATCTCTATTTAGCTTCTCTTCTAATAATATATGATATTTAGAATCTATTCAAACTGAGAAACAAGAGTGCTTAATGGAACTTTTGCATCTAAGGTATTTCATTATTATAGACGTATGTGCAAAAAAACATTGGGAGTAATCATTCCTTTTGTATTGGTTTTCTCTTATTTTTAAACGCACCTCTATATTGCACTTCATTATTTCACTACCAAAATTTTAAAATTATTGACATACTCAAAATTTTTTATTATAAATTTAGATTGTGTAAATCTTTTCATAAATTATGCATGGTAAATTGGAATTATTAAGAAAAAATAGATACTTTTGCATTTTGACACAAGCTTTTTATCTCAGTTGAGACCTCATTGTATCTAAAGTTATCTATGCATTTTCTAACAGTATCTACTCAAATTATTCAATCGCGAATTGGAAGTACTGATATAAAAAGATAAAGTGTTGTAGTATGTCAAATAATTTAATATATTTTCACTTTAATAGAAGGATCTTTAAGAAATTACTTTTTTAGAGTTCAAGTAGACTGAATAGTTCGTTATAGAACATTGGTTTTGAAATACAAAGATGAGAATCTGTTATTAGTTAGGGTTGTTTGTTCACAAAGTTCAGATTTTACTATAATTACAACTGTTTTCGTCTCATTTGATTTAATAAATATTAAAAATTTTCCAGGGGAGAATGATTGACACGTCTTTTGTAGTATTATATGTTTTTGTTCTCGTCACAAAATAGGGTTCTTCTTAAATTCTAATAGTAAATTATTGTACAAAATCCTCTTCTCCAATTGAATTTTATACTGAAACTCATTTTAACAACTGTATTGAATTCTATGTTCAAGTCTTATTTATAAAGGCAACATTCAATTAAACAAAAATTTAATATTTTAAAGCTTTTAAATATTGTAGATGTGTTTATCAGTACAAGTTTAACAGTTTTTCACATCTGTGAAACCTTATCTTGAAGCATCTTGTGCCAAGTACTATCTCTTTAATAATCTTGTGCTCCTATTGAGTAACTGTGAAGCAACATTCGCATTAGAGGAATTCATATGCCTGGTTAAGAAGCATGTGCGTATTGTTCTTTTTCTTGGACCGAAAATCATGTGTAACAATCGAATGCGTTTAATAAACATTTTTGTTTGTTTGATTCCACAGTCTATGCACATTACGCTTCTTCACGGATTTATGCTTTTGCCTTTGTATAAGTATATAATACTGTTTCTCATACCTAAATTTTGGCTCTAAGCATTTCTCTTGGATTTATCACAAGGTCCCCAATTTTGCTTAACTTAGCTGATTAATGTATTCATGATTAGTTTTTCGTTATGGTCTGAACTATCTACACTTTATAAATATGAAGATTACAGCAGTGTAAAAGTTGGTGGAAATCAATTTCTTAACTATCAAGACCCTGTAAGTTTGATGTAGAATTTTGTCTCTGAAACCTTTGAGCTGTAGATCATTGAACTTATCAATCTCATTCGAACTTGTAAAATCCCTTTTTTATAGACATATATTTATTAAGTTAGCAAAATTTTACTTTCTGTAATGTATTATACCCAGATTTTTTTCACAAGAGAATGATTTGGAGTAAAAGATTCAGTTTTCGATTTAATCCACTGTCAACCGGATATGCAAAATGTATTTCATTAGCATTATATTTCACAATTGTTACCGTAAAATTACGTTAGAACCAAGGGGCATGCTTAGATAAGACATTTTTTACATTACTGGAAAATAGTGAGTTGGAATCCCGAGTTAAATAAAGATCAATCACTAAAACTGACTGGAGAACGTTAAGCCTGTCGTTTTCCCTATACTTTCCGGCTAAGATGATAAATCTTGTGTCGACAGGTAATATATTAAACGGTCCTTTGCCTGGTGTTTGCTGCTAAATTACGAAGACTCGCAGTCGCTGCTATCATGCTAAAGCCAAACTCTGGGACAAACGTGCAGAAGTTATGTTGTCGCAAAAAAACCTCAATTTCACTAATTTCATAGAAATATTTAGGTTTTTCAATTGCACGTCATGTATGCATCCAACAACAAATAAATGTCAATTTTCTAAATATAATGCGAAAGGTATCATTCAGGGCCCATCGTTAATTTTAGTGAATTCTATTGTCCAGTACAAAGCGACTAATATAACACTTATTTCTCACATGCATTGAAGACAATTAAGGTGGTACTATCAAAATTTTCCTTGCTAACCACTTCAAAATAACGGGCTAACTCTTAAATGAAAAAGATAGCTTTTACAAAGATACCCTTTACGGCATACATATATAGCACCGATGGTATAGTCTGTTTTCATTTATTTGTTTTTCAAACAGTTAATAACTACTTGAAAGTTTGTCAAATAGCTTTTTTATTAACAGGAAGGAAGTTTTATAAATTTTGTATTAGAAATTAGAAATACTAATAGATTTGTTTTACAGATTAAGTTTAGATTTACAAATATCTTAAATTTCTGGTTATAAATATAAAGCATTGTATTTAAAATCATCAAATACTTAGCCTTCGAAATAACAGTATTTCATTAGCGGTTTCGATCAAATAATGACTGTTTTACAAGAGGAAGTTTTAGTGTGTTGTTAAAAGAAAAAATCACTTTATTAGAAGTATTGATTTTCTTTAGAAAATACATAGAATTTGAGTACTTTATTATAGAATGAAAATAAACTTAAGTAATATATAAGTAATACTTATATATTACTGGTTTGGGATTATATTTTATTTATTATCAAAATTTATATTTTACAATATTACAATATCATTTTAAGATTTCTAGTGGAGAACGAATGACACGCCTTTTTCTTACATATTTCTAATCACATCACATAAGACAACTTTTCTTAATTTATAATTCAAGGTACTGTACTGCAAATTATCTAACTTTTTTTTTATCGTTAACCCATTGCATCAATTGCATTTATTGCTACATCAAAAGAGCCCATTTGTAAAAACAACCTTTTATGTACGCAAATAGTTGGATATTTTGAAGCGTTTAAATATTCTATATGTTTTCCGGTGCAAGTTTAATAGTTTTATGTATGAAGATTTCATTGATAGATGATCTGATTATATTGTCGTGGCATACTCCTACTTATAAATGTTGGTAATGCCATTTATAAAGGACTGATTTAGACATATTATCAGAAAATATAAAAAAAGTATATATTGAACTTTAGAATAATTGTAAAATACTCTTTCTCATTAACCTATTATTTGAAATATTATTACTTTTTATTATTACATTACTTTAATTTTATTAATTTTCTCGTATTCTTTTTGGAATCTGTAAATTTAGATGCTTTGACAAATTTTAAATCTTAAATCATCAGTTTTTTTTTCAGAAAATATTTTATTTTAATCCTAATATTTTAAATAAAATGTATGGTATTTTACAATTATCCCTTGCTCTAAGAATTTGACTCTTTTCGAGAAATTTTCGCTACACCCCTTTCTTGTTTTATGATGTATTAATATGAGAGAATAGAAACTGCAAAATGTTTATTTAAAGCAAATTGCTAAGAAATGAACTTATTTCGATTGCAACAACCTCTAGCTTGAGAAAATCTTTACGAAAACTGCAATCCACCAATTTTATTTTGTGTGGAATCATTGAATGGCAATATTATATTTTATATCATACATAGTCTAACAAATAGTAATAATATGTGCAGTTTGTAAAACTGCACAAGTTTTACAAGCTGCACACTATAATGCATGCCACTATAAACATGATACAGCGTGACAAACGCTTAAAATTAACTGTGAATCTTTTAAAAATTTAAATATTTTAATAAAATTTAATTATGATTATGGAATAAATATATGATGCATAAAAAATTCATTTATAAAATTTATTAATGATTATAAACAAAAGCTGTCTGTTTTGTTATATTTATTGCCTTTTGGACACAGTTAAGTGGATAATATAACAGCCCTTATAAGGCATTTTAATTTTCCATTCCTAATGGTCTTCTAATGATTCTTTTACTGTATAATGTTGTGTGTGATCGTGTCGCAAGAGGAAGAAATCAAGATATCTCCCAAGTACTTACGTAAAGTATGTGCCCGTACCAGAAAGCACATCATGCATCTCTTGCTTTTCAATTCACATTTAGTGCTAATTAGAACGATAATCGCAATTTAAAATAAAATCTCAAGCCCTTACGAACAGTCAAACTCAAAATTCAAATGGAGTCCACGAAATGATGAGACGAAAGAAAGAGTGATCACCATATGCCGCAAGATCAGTTTATAATATGTCTATTAATCAATAATTGGCATATTTTTCTTGTTTATATTCCTGTTAATATATCGGCCTTAACTTATCACTTTTCCCAAAAATATCAAAAATATTTTTTTTCTTCATGCTTTATTTAATTTTTTGGAACTAATCTTAATGGTTAGTTCCAAAATTTTAAACTCAACAAGATTCATTGCAATTTAGTTCATATTTATGCGTTTTATAAGGAAAGGTAATCTCTCTCTCTCTCACATACACACACAGATATACAGGGTGATCTTTTTTAAAGAGACAGTGTTTGGTGCGCCCTGTAGCGCGATCTAATAGCCAAAGTAACACCAAACTTGGTATTTAAACTAATCAAAACATGATAAAAAAGATTCCGTAAAAATAGTTCCAAAAGACACCGCAAGGGTATTTTGTGGCGCTTCTGTAGCTTACAGTAATCAGAATTAGCATAAAACAAGGGTATCAAAGAAAAATGCAAATGTTGTGCAATGACTGTGCCAGTAATAGGGACTATAAAAGCAAGTATATTAGACAGCTCCGACAAATAATCTCAGCTGAAGTATACGAGCTCCAGTGGCCATGCCTTTCACGTTACCGGTACGTGCGTTTATGTTGGTAGAGTATCAAATTTGTCTATTCTGAAGGACAATATAGCAAAGACAGTGTGGAATATTCCTCGTGATACGATATGTACGGCTGTGGAGAACGTGGTGCACAAAATGCTCGGTAGTATTTCTGAGAATGGTGCTCACATTGAGTGTGGTCTAATTCCTCCCCGGGGAAGTTAATGTAGTAAATAAACACATTAATAATGTAACTGTAAGATTGTATGTGTTTGTATTTTTCTTTTCTCATTTTAAACACTGTGAAGCGCCACAAAATACCCTTGCCGCCATATTTAGAACTAATTTTTTTACGGAATTCTTGTTCCCGTGTTCTGATTACTCTAAATACCAAGTTTGGTGCCGTTTCAACTATAATATCACGCTAGAAGGCACTCCAAACACTCTCACGTTAAAAAAGATCACCCTGTATATATATTCAAATTTGATTGAGATAAATATGAAATTTCTGAGACTCGTATGAGGATTTTGACTCATGATCTCGCAAACTTTTAGCCAGATTTGAACATTCACATAACCATTAGTAAAACTATTCTATATAAATGAAGCAAGGCATACTTTACAAAAGGTTTTTTATTGTAAATATAATACCTTCAATAAAAAATAAACTACCTAGAAAAATACAATTAAAAAATCCTTCGCAAATTCACATTCGATGGCAGCACAACTCAAAGAAACTCTTTTTTTTTCTAACAGAAAAGTGAATTGCAATGAATACACTTTTCATTGCAATTCACTTTTCTGTTTAGTAAAGAAATTGTTTATTTCTTTACTTTCAAAAAACTTCTCAGAAAAACGAAACTGTGCTCTTATACTATAATCTATTTATGTATTAATAGAATAATTAAAAAAATCTGGTAGAATAATTATCTTAAGCAGTGTATAAGGGAAAATGAAAATTTTAAAAATGCAGTCTAATATACTAATTGCCAAAATATACTAAGATATATTCTCATAACAATTTATATTTAACCTTATAATAAATAAACAAATCTTAAATTTCAATAAAAGTTGCAACACCAAATATTTAATTTTAGTAGAAGGAAAACGTTAATGTTTTAAGTGTACACTCGTGTCCATAAATTTAGGACGATGCAAGTTTAGGCAAAGAAAGAGACAGAAGCAAAACAAATGTGACTTATTTGTAAAGTCTATCGATTAAACAAAAGGTAAAGAGCAAAAAAGATGCTATATGTTTGACATCATTAATAAAAATTTCGATTTTTACTCCCTTGAGTATATTTTAAAAAAAGAACCTATTTACAAAAGCCAATATAACATGCTTGGTAAATAATGGTTAATACATAGTATGCTCCTAGACAATGGAATACAAGCCATAAAACTATTATAAGTATCAAATTATAGATCTGACCTCGGGGAATATTACACCACTCATCAAGCAAAGCTCTCCGAAATTACAGTAGACATGTGAGATGGGGTTGACGGGCTGCAATTCGTCGAGCGTATGTTGGCCAAGCATGTTCCACATATGCTCGATTTGATTCAAGTCCGGTGAGTATGTTGGCTTGTCCATATGGGTGATATCCTCCGATTGAAGGCATTCGTCAACAATGTTTGCACGGCGACGACGGGCGTTGTCATCCATAAAAAGAAATTTTGCACTTATGGCACCCTGAAAAAAAGCGCATATGTTGTTCCAGAATGACATCCCGATAGATGTAGCCTATCATGGTTACATTTTGAACATGCAGTTTAGTTCTGGAACCAAGAATAACTCCTTCTCAAAAAAAGCAATCCCGTACCACCGTAAAGGTATCGTTCAATGTTGTTCTCTTGGTGGTAACGGATACCTAGCCCTCTCCATATGAACGTCCAGCGAGAATCAGATTGAAAGCTAAACCTGGACTCGTCGGTAAACATCACATATGACCACTGTTGCGGTATCCACAATGCACTCCAGGCTGTACTCCAGGCTAACCGCAGACGACAGTGAGTTGCGGTTAGTGAAACGCATCTGAAAGGCATACGAGCCTATAGACGAATGTGTCCTAAGCGTCTGCTCACGGTCTGCCTTGAAACTGTTGTACCGGTAGCTGAAGAGAGCTGACGAGACATGTCTGATGCTGTGCTCCGTCTGAATTTCTTATTTGTGAAACCAACCTTTTGTGTAAAGCAAATAAGTGGGGCGTTTTGACATGTTTTAACATTCTGGGTGTATACCGGTGTGTGTTTAATATTTTTATTAGAGCTGATTTCATAGATAAAAGATCTGATTTCATTGCCATGATGCATTTCTTCTCATAAGTGTTGGCAATGCAATTTGCAGAACTGATTTAGGCATAATTTTGGAAAACTAAATAAAAGTATAAATTAAACTTTAAAATGACGCTAAAATATTCTTTTCTATTTAACTTTTCAAAAAATTATTACTTTTTCTTACTAAACAATTTTAAATAAACTATTTTTTCTCGTTTTCTTTTTGGAATCTATGTCTGCAAATGCTTTGCCAAATTTAAGCTTAAGATATGGCTTTTTTTCAGAAAATGTTTTTTTAATTCTTATATTTTAAAATGTATAATAATTTAAAATCATTTGTCTCAAAAATTTGAATCCATAATTTTATTTATGATGTTTTAATATGAAAAATAAAGCTGAGAAATGTTTACTTATTTTCAAATTGCTAAGAAATTTAATTGTTTTGATTGCACAACATTCATTATCAAGAGAAACCAGAAACGAAAACTATATTGCACCACATTATTTTGTTTGGAATGAGTGAATAGCAGTATTATTTTGTATATAATCTGTAGTTTAATAAACAGTCACAACATATGCAATTCGTAAAACTTCAACTCATTTTCAAATGCTCCTATAACTATTATACAATGCCTGAAAATTGAAAACGAACTGTGAGTCTATTAAATATTTCGAGTATTTTAAGAATATTTATTTATAATTATAAAAAAAGTTTTATTTTTCGTAATTTTTAGTGTTTTTATTACAACATAAAGTGACAATGTAACAGGTCAAGACATTTAAGTATCCAACGCGTAACTGTCTTCAGATAGATATTTTCCTACATAATGATTTGTATGGTTGTGTTGCAAAGGAAGAAACCGAGAAAACTCCCGATCATCTACTCCAACAGCCGTGCATGTAAAAGCGAGAAACGCAAAATGCAGCTCTGGTTATTCAAATGGATTATGAGAGTTAATTTTAAGTAGAGCTAAAATTTAAAATAAAATCCGAAAACCTTGAACACAGTGAAATTCAAGATTTCAAAGTATCCAATGAGACCATAGCCGGAAGGCCGAGTGATTAACATTAGGTAGCAAGATCAATTTTGATTTTAAATATCTTTATTAAATTAAGGGCGCTCCGTGTCTGAGTGGTCAAAGGCATCACTGCTAATCGCTTGAGAGCGTAGGAGTGTGGGTTCGTTTCCTATCGTGCCCCTTGGTGTTTTCTTCGTTATTCTTCTGTGGTTGTACATCTGTCATTGTGCTATTTGTCCTACTATCGACGAAGACTTACAAGCGGATCTCAAGAATCAAGCATACAAGTCTGAATATATGTAATGTAATAAATAAATAAATATTAAATTAACTGGGGATAGAATTTCTTTGTCTTTATTCATGGTCTTAACTGATCACATTTTTACCAAACACACATTACAAATTAATAATTTGTCTTAATGTATTATTTAAATTTGGGAACTAAATTTAATTTTACGATTCATTGGTGTGTGTGTTACACTTGTAAGTTTTCTCTTACTTGCGGAAATTAACTAACTGAAAATACTTTTAAGATTAATTTTGTAATTTTTTTTAACTTCTCTCTAGTATAATCTTTCTCTTTTAATCCCTTCATCTTCTATATTAAAACTGTAAATGATTCTTTAAAAATGCTTGAATTATTAAACAAAATTTCAGATCGAAAATTAAACTTTATTTGAAACATAAATATTGTTTTCTATTATTCTTATTAAAGAAGTATTTCTGTAATGAACACCTAAATTAAATTTCCTATTAAGCGCTGTTGTTTAATTCAATGGGACAACTATTATCAGTTTTCCGAGATTTTTCCTTTAGCCAAACAGAAAAATGAATTAAATTTTCTTCGCTTTTCCTAGTTTCATTTTAAGTGCATTGGGCATTTGTAACTAATATTTATTTATATATTCTTAGATTAAATCAAATCTGGTAGAATATTTAACCTTAATAATTTATAAAAGAAATAAAAAATTCCTTATATATAATTATAAAGGCCTTAATTGATAAATAAATATAATGTTTACTTATGTTCGTATTTCAATATTTCATACTAAATATGATATAATTGACTGAACAAATAGTTTTATTTAATGAAACATGATTGTAGAAAAAATATATCATGGGTATAATAAAATATTGCTCACTTTCAGAAGAATAAAATTTTCCCCTAGAAAATATAACTTTTACTTTTCCTATTTGTGATATAAAATATTCTTATAGATTTTATTTAAAAAAAATACTTTCGTCTATAACTCTTAGTGCAAAATACAAACACTTACAGATATCAAGTCAAACAGATCTTTTAATCACAGGTAAAGAATCCGTAATTTTTCTATATTGTAGATCAAAAAATCTAGATAATATTGCATGGGATAATATCCAGTTTTTTTTCTATGTCACACAGTTAACATAAAACGTATTTCAAAATTTATTTCTAAGCTTCTTTGTTTGCATACATGTCAGCGGTAGCAAACATTAAATGCTTATTATTTTTAGTAAGTTATTTTCTCTTTTTTAATTAATAATGTTGCAATTTTTCTTCCTATTTAAGATGAATGCTTATTGACAACATATATAAAGAAAAGATAAATAATGATTTCAGTAATTCTTTTATGAAATTATATTTCATATTTCAAACTTTTTAGAATACAGTTCATGTAAAAAAGTTCGTGAGCGTTTTAGGTAATGATTTCACGTTTAAAATAAAGTAGGAATAAAGAATACATCATATTTTATGAATTAGTTAGTTTAAAAATTTTGCTGATTGCACACACACAAGATGATAATATTATAATAATTCCTACAACAGTAGTTTAAGAGTTTTGAGGTAATTAAATATATGCATATCAATTTCAGTATTTAGTATATTATTTCGAAACATTTAAAAGTTATTTTTGTTTCTTGTAAAATTAAACACTTTGTTGGAATTTTGATAATTTAGTTTAAAATTTAATTTCCTTTGGGAATACAATTTCACTTCTAAAGAAAAAAAAATTAGGTTCTCTGAAATTTAAAAAAAAGTAATACGTTTTTATTTATAAATCAGAAATGAAAAAAGGTATTAAAATCACTTCACCGACAAACAATTCAAATAACAATAAGATACATATTTAGAAAATATATCCTGTTGTTCGTGACTAGTGTTGTTACTTATGACACTTGGACAAGCCAAGCCCGCTATGCCTTGGATATGCGAATTTAAGTCAATAGAGAGCGTCTTCCGTTTTATCTTTTTTAATCAGAGCCCCACGAAGGTGAAAGTACGTCTTTACTCTTTTAATACTCCGTTAGATGGCACCACCAGAGAATACAATTTCTCAATTTTGACATTGATCTGAGGGGGGGTGGAAGTTTTCTCCAGACTGTTCAATAACCGATAACAGGACTTTCGATTCCACAGATTTAACGAGCACGTATATCGCATGTACTCCGTGGGTCTTAGGCGGTATTCGAACCCCGCACTTCCGGGTAGAAATCCAATACTTTAACAACTGGGCTACCATGGCCCTCATTTAATTTATAATTACAGATATCAAGCTTAAACAAATTTTTGTATATTACTGTATAAGGGGTATCTCATTATAACTTAATGTGATCCTTTTTATATTTTAAATGAATAGCTACTAAAAATAATAGCATAAAATTGCATGTATTTCCCAGTTAGCAAATTTCCTTGAAAATTTATTTGAAGCAATTATGCAATTATTTGTTTCAAATATGTCAATCTTAAATTATTGTCTGTACATAACAATAAAATATTGGGAACAAATCTTAATCTTTTTTGTAAGTAAGATTAATATGGTTTAAATTTAATACCTATACACAAAACACAATCATAACTGATTAAGAATTTTTGTAACATATTAAACATTTATCGATCAAATATTTAAAAGTATTTAGTACAATTTTTTTAATAATCTGTATTAATATTACAATAAGATAAGAGAAATATTTTTTGTCTAATTATTAAATATTTAAAAAAATCTATTTCAGTCATTTATTGAAAACATTGTAGAAAAAAGGGATGTTATTTTACTGACCGCAATCTTATGGAAAGTTTGAAAAACAAATATTTTACAGTAATGTTTGTTTGAATAACAAAAAAATCTGAGAGAAAAGCCTAATCATATAACAAACACAAGAATACTCAAATGGGCTTCTTTCGAAACGAGTAAAAATATTTTTTTTTTACTAAAATATATTACTAACAAAATATAAAATAAATATTACTTTTTCAAGACATGTGTTTATTTCAAAAATTAATAAAGTTTAAATTAAATATATAAAAAGCGTAACATGGATTACAGACTATACTTACAATAACAAACATAACTTCATTGTAGGATGAATAACTTAAACAATATTTCTGATATTTTAAGTTTCTCAAACATAGTATTTTTTTCGAATAACTATCATAAATATAAGTATTTTAATTATTAATGCTACTGCTACGCGACTTCGTGTTTTGAGCACTTCAAAGAACGCATGTGAATTGTAACTTATATCATTGCATAAGTTTCAATGTTCATGCGTCCTTTGACACATCGGGCACCCAGTATACATCGTTGACCGATGGGTCTTCGTAATTTAGAAACAATATTGTCTGACGAGACATTTTCCGCACTTTTTCTTACTATAGCACTGGTGCATATTTGGAAGGTACCTAGGCAGCAAGATGATCTCGATTGTCTCCTTCCAGCTATCAGGTATAGAAGATGATTTCTCATGGTATTGAGACTCATTTCGTAGTTTCTGTTGCACCAATCATAACCTTGAAGGCAAGGATCACTGATACTTAGTACAAGTAACATTTAGCTAATCATTACCAGCTTATAATATGAAACAGTTTGCTGTAAAAGATGGTTTCGTGTATTCAAATATCAATTAAATTTTGATTGAAAAAAGGAATTAACATTCTCTGCCAGTATTATTTATAATAGGTCATTTACGACTAAAGTTACCATTTTTAATGAAATATATTGGATGCCAAGGTTAATCGGATAACTTGTGTTTTGGCGTCATAAAGCTTATGTCGTTACATAAAGTGCGATAAAGCCATTGTAGTCATTAGCATGCAGTCAGGCCTGCTTCAACAACACTTCTAAAAAACTGAAGTATTCAATGTTTATAGTAGATTATGAAATACTATAGCACTTAGAAACGATGACTTCAAATTTTATGGAGCATCTTAGCAAACCTAAGAATATAAACCAACGGTAGAATTAAACAATGATTTCCAATAAGCTGTAACTGACATGCACATCAATGATGATTCATATCCTTAAGATATTAGGGAATTTTGACATCAATGCAATTTGGAATCAGAACTCACACATACCATATAAGCGCATTACAAGAAATTTCATTTTTTTACTAACATATATTTTTCATAATAATATAAATACTACAGTTAGTCTTGCAATGTGATAAACAACTAAAAGAAACCCTTTTTCGTGTATACATGGGGTATTTCTTAAGATATTAGGGAATTTTGACATCAATGCAAGCGGGAATCAGAAGTCACACATACTGTATAAGCGCACTACCACAAAACTCAATTTTTAACTTAAATCTATTTTTCATAATAAAATAAAAAGAACACTTAGTCTTGCATTATTACATATTACTGAAAGAAAGCATTTGTTTGTGTATACATGGGGTATTTTTAAAGATATTAGGGAATTTTGACATCAATGCAAGTGGGAATCAGAAGTCACACATACCATATAAGCACACAACAAGAAATTTCATTTTTTTACCAAAAATGTATTTTTATAATAAATAAATACTTCAATTAGTCTTCCAATGTGATATACTACTAAAAGAAACCATTTTTTCGTGTATACATGGCGTATTTCTTAAGATATTAGGGAATTTTGACATCAATGCAAGCGGGAATCAGAAGTCACACTTACCATATAAGCGCAATGCAACATAACTCATTTTTTTGCTAAAATATATTTTTCATAATAAAATAAATACTACAGTTAGAATTTCAATATTACATATTAGTGAAAGAAACATTTGTTTGTGTATACATGGCTTATTCCTTAAGATATAAAGGGAATTTTGTAATCAATGCAAGCGGGAATCAGAAGTTACACATACCATATAAGCGCACTACAAGAAAACTCATTTTTTTCCTAAAATATATTTTTCATAATAAAATAAAAACTACAGTTAGTCTTGCAATGTGATATACAACTAAAATAAAACATTCGTTTGTGTATACATGGGGTATTTTTTAAGATATTAGGAAATTTTTACATTAATGCAAGCGGTAATCAGAAGTCCCACATACCGTATAAGCGCACTACCACAAAACTCATTTTTTAACTTAAATCTATTTTTCATAATAAAATGAATACAACAGTTAGTCTTGCATTATTACATATTACTGAAAGAAACCATTATTTCATGTATACATGGGGTATTTCTAAAGATATTAGGGAATTTTGACATCAATGCAAGCGAGATTCAGAAGTCACACATACCATATAAGCGCACTATAAGAAAACTCATTTTTTACTAAAATATATTTTTCATAATAAAATAAATACTACAGTTAGTCTTGCAATGTGATATACTACTAAAAGAAACCATTTGTTTCGTGTATACATGGGGTATTTCTTAAGATATTAGGGAATTTTGACATCAATGCAAGCGGGAATCAGAAGTCACACATACCATATAAGCGCACTACAAGAAAACTCATTTTTTACTAAAATATATTTTTCATAATAATATAAATACTACAGTTAGTCTTGCAATGTGATATACAACTAAAAGAAACCATTTTTTCGTGTATACATGGGGTATTTCTTAAGATATTAGGGAATTTTGACATCAATGCAAGCGGGAATCAGAAGTCACACATACCATATAAGCGCACTGCAACAAAACTCATTTTTTTCCTAAAATATATTTTTCATAATTAAATAAATACTACAGTTAGTCTTGCAATGTGATATTCAACTAAAAGAGACCATTCGCTTGTGTATACATGGGGTATTTCTAAAGATATTAGGGAATTTTGACATCAATGCAAGCGGGAATCAGAAGTCACACATACCATATAAGCGCACTACAAGAAAACTCATTTTTTTACTAAAATATATTTTTCATAATAAAATAAATACAACAGTTAGTCTTGCAATATTACATATTAGTGAAAGAAACATTTGTTTGTGTATACATGGGTTATTTCTTAAGATATTAGGGAATTTTGACATCAATGCAAGCGGGAATCAGAAGTTACACATACCATATAAGCGCACTACAAGAAAACTCATTTTTTTCCTAAAATATATTTTTCATAATAAAATAAATACTTCAGTTAATCTTGCAATGTGATAAACAACTAAAAGAAACCATTCGATTGTATATACATTCGGTATTTCGTAAGATATTAGGGAATTTTAACATCAATGCAAGCGATAATTAGAAGTCATAAGTACCATTTAAGTGCACTACAAGAAAACTCAATTTTTAACTAAAATAAATTTTTATAATAAAATAAATACTACAGTTAGTTTTGCAATGTGATATACTACTAAAAGAAACCCTTCGTTTGTGTAAACATGAGGTATTTCTTAAAATATTAGGGAATAAGTTGGAATCAGAAGTCACACATAACCAATAAATGCACTACAAAAAAACTTATTTTTTTACTAAATTATATTTTTTATAATAATATAAATACTACAGTTAGTTTTGCAATGTGATATACTACTAAAAGAAACCATTTTTTCGTGTATATTTGGGTTATTTCTTAAGATATTAGGGAATTTTGACATGAATGCAAGCGGGAATCAGAAGTCACTCATTACATATAGGCGCCCTACAACAAAACTCATTTTTTTACTAAAATATATTTTTCATAATAAAATAAATACAACAGTTAGTCTTGAAATATTACATATTAGTGTAAGAAACATTTAATTGTGTATACATGGCATATTTCTTAAGATATAAAGGGAATTTTGACATCAATGCTAGAGGGAATCAGATGTCACAAATACCATATGAGCGCACTACAAAAAAACTCAATTTTTAACTAAAATATATTTTTCATAATAAAATAAATACAACAGTTAGTCTTGCAATGTCACATATTACTGAAAGAAACCATTTGTTTGTGTGTACTTTGGTTATTTTGTAAGATATTAGAGAATTTTTACATGAATGCAAGCGGGAATCAGAAGTAACAAATACCATAAAAGCGCACTACAACAAAACTCTTTTTGTACTAAAATTTATTTTACATAAAAAAATAAATACAACAGTTAAACTTCCAATATTACATATTAGTTAAATAAACATTTGTTTGTGTATACATGGGGTATTTCTTAAGATATTAGGGAGTGTTAACATCAATGCAAGCGGGAATCAGAAGTTACACATACCATATAAGCGCACTA
The DNA here is from genome assembly GCA_037975125.1 of Latrodectus hesperus. Taxonomy (NCBI): domain Eukaryota; kingdom Metazoa; phylum Arthropoda; class Arachnida; order Araneae; family Theridiidae; genus Latrodectus; species Latrodectus hesperus. The sequence continues at coordinate 13,405 of JAJQOW010000800.1, read as the reverse complement.
CCAAAAAACTCAATTTTTAACTTAAATCTATTTTTCATAATAAAATAAATACAACAGTTTGTCTTGCATTATAACATATTACTGAAAGAAACCATTTTTTTGTGTATACATAGGGTATTTCTAAAGATATTAGGGAATTTTGACCTCAATGAGAGCGGGATTCAGAAGTCACACATACCGTACAAGCACACTACAAGAAATTTCATTTTTTTACTAAAATATATTTTTCATAACAAAATAAATACAACAGTTAGTCTTGCATTGTGATAAACAACTAAAAGAAACTATTCGTTTTTGTATACATGGGGTATTTCTTAAGATATTAGGGAATTTTGACATGAATGCAAGCGGGAATCAGAAGTTACACACACAATATAAGCGCACTACAAGAAAACTCATTTTTTACCTAAAATATATTTTTCATAATAAAATAAATACAACAGTTAGTCTTGTAATATTACATATTACTGAAAGAAACCATTTGTTTGTGTATACATGGGGTATTTCTAAAGATATTAGGGAACTTTGACATTAATGCATTCGCGAATTAGAAGTCACACCTACCATATAAGCGCATTACAAGAAATTTTTCACTAAAATATATTTTTCATAATAAAGTAATTACTACAGTTATTCTTCTAATGTGATATAGTACTAACAGTAACCATTCGTTTTTGTATAAATGGGGTATTTCTTAAGATATTAGGAAATTTTGACATCAATTCAAGCGGGAATTAGAAGTCACACGTACCATATAAGCGCACTACAAGAAAACTCATTTTTTCCGAAAATATATTTTTCATAATTAAATAAATACTACAGTTAGTCTTGCAATGTGATATACAACTAAAAAAGACCATTCGCTTGTGTATACATTGGGTGTATCTAAAGATATTAGGGAATTTTAACATCAATGCAAGCGGGAATCAGAAGTCATATATACCATTTAAGTGCACTACAGGAGAACTCATTTTTTCCTAAAATAAATTTTTATAATAAAATAAATACTACAGTTACTTTTGCAATGTGATATACTTTTAAAAGAAACCATTCGTTTGTGTAAACATGAGGTATTTCTTAAGATATTAGGAAATTTTGACATTAATGCTAGCGGGAATCAAAAGTTATACACACCATATAAGCGCACTACAAGAAAACTCATTTTTTTCCTAAAATATATTTTTCATAATAAAATAAATACTACAGTTAGTCTTTCAATGTGATATACAACTAAAAGAAACAATTAGTTTGTGTATATATGGGGCATTTTTTATGATATTAGGGAATTTTGACATCAATACAAGCGGGAATCAGAAGTCACACATACCATATAAACGCACTACAACAAAACTCATTTTTTTTACTAAAATAAATTTTTCATAATAAAATAAATAAAACAGTTAAACTTGCAATACTATATATTAGTGAAATTAGCATTTGTTTGTGTATACATGGGTTATTTCTTAAGATATTAGGGAATTTTGACATGAATGCAAACGGGAATCAAAAGTTACACACACCATATAAGCGCACTACAAGAAAACTCATTTTTTTCCTAAAATATATTTTTCATAATAAAATAAATACTTCAGTTAATCTTGCAATGTGATATACGACTAAAAGAAACCATTCAATTGTATATACATTGGGTATTTCGTAAGATATTAGGGAATTTTAACATCAATGCAAGCGGGAATTAGAAGTCATACATACCATTTAAGTGCACTACAAGAAAACTCAATTTTTAACTAAAATATATTTTTCATAATAAAGTTAATACAACAGTTAATCTTGTAATATTACATATTTCTGAAAGAAACCATATGTTTGTGTATACATGGGGTATTTCTAAAGTATTAGGGAACTTTGACATTAATGCATTCGGGAATCAGAAGTCACACCTACCATTTAAGCGCAAAACAAGACTTTTTTCACTAAAATATATTTTTCATAATAAAGTAATTACTACAGTTAGTCGTCCAATGTGATATAGTACTAACAGTAACCATTCGTTTTTGTATACATGGGGTATTTCTTAAGATATTAGGGAATTTTGTCATCAATTCAAGCGGGAATCAGAAGTCACAAATACCATATCAGCGCCCTACAACAAAACTCATTTTGTACTAAAGTATATTTTTCATAATAAAATAAATACAACAGTTATTCTTGCATTATTACATATTACTGAAAGAAACCATTTGTTTTTATATACATGGGGAATTTCTAAATATATTAAGGAATTTTCACATCAATGCAAACGGGAATCAGAAGTCACACATACCATACAAGCGCACTATAAGAAAACTCATTTCTTTACCAAAATTATATTTTAATATTAAAATAAATGCTACAATTAGTCTTGCAATGTGATATACAACTAAAAGAAACCATTTTTTCGTGTATACTTGGGTTATTTCTTAAGATATTAGGGAATTTCGACATCAATGCAAGTTGGAATCAGAAGTCTCACATACCATATAAACGAACTACAAGAAATTTAATTTTTTACTAAAATATATTTTTATAACAATATAAATACTACAGTTTGTCTTGCAGTGAGATATGCAACTAAAAGAAACCATTTTTTCGTGTATACATGGGTTATTTCTTAAGATATTAGGGAATTTTGACATGAATGCAAGCGGGAATTACAAGTAACACGTACCATATAAGCGCATTACAACAATATTCATTTTTTTACTAAAATATATTTTCATAATAAAATAAATACAAGAGTTAGTTTTAAAATATTACATATTAGTGAAAGAAACATTTGTTTGTGTATTCATGGCTTCCCAATTACATTGAGATCAAAATCCAAAATTTCCTCAATATCTTAAAAAATGGCCAATAGATATAGAAATAAATGGTTTAATTTTATAGTAAATAATGTTTCTAGACTAACTGTGGTATTCATTTTATTATAAAAAGTATATTTTAGGAGAAAAGTGAGTTTTGTATGGTGCGCTCAATTGTCTGAAGTGATATCTTATATATTTCAGCAAAAAACAACTCAATCTCCCACAAAAACGAATATAAGTATTTACATAAAATTCTGCAATTAGCATTACCTTATTACACTTAATCTTTATATGGTTTTTCATAAGTTTCCTATGGCCAGAATTTTCACACAGACAAGCTCAAGTGACACAAGTGACTTCAGATTCCCAATTACATTGAGATCAAAATCCAAAATTTCCTCAATATCTTAAAAAATGGCCAATAGATATAGAAATAAATGGTTCAATTTTATAGTAAATAATATTTCTAGACTAACTGTGGTATTCATTTTATTATAAAAAGTATATTTTAGGAGAAAAGTGAGTTTTTGTATGGTGCGCTCAATTGTCTGAAGTGATATCTTATATATTTCAGCAAAAAACAACTCAATCTCCCACAAAAACGAATATAAGTATTTACATAAAATTCTGCAATTAGCATTACCTTATTACACTTAATCTTTATATGGTTTTTCATAAGTTTCCTATGGCCAGAATTTTCACACAGACAAGCTCAAGTGACACAAGTGACTTCAGATTCCCAATTACATTGAGATCAAAATCCAAAATTTCCTCAATATCTTAAAAAATGGCCAATAGATATAGAAATAAATGGTTCAATTTTATAGTAAATAATATTTCTAGACTAACTGTGGTATTCATTTTATTATAAAAAGTATATTTTAGGAGAAAAGTGAGTTTTTGTATGGTGCGCTCAATTGTCTGAAGTGATATCTTATATATTTCAGCAAAAAACAACTCAATCTCCCACAAAAACGAATATAAGTATTTACATAAAATTCTGCAATTAGCATTACCTTATTACACTTAATCTTTATATGGTTTTTCATAAGTTTCCTATGGCCAGAATTTTCACACAGACAAGCTCAAGTGACACAAGTGACTTCAGATTCCCAATTACATTGAGATCAAAATCCAAAATTTCCTCAATATCTTAAAAAATGGCCAATAGATATAGAAATAAATGGTTCAATTTTATAGTAAATAATATTTCTAGACTAACTGTGGTATTCATTTTATTATAAAAAGTATATTTTAGGAGAAAAGTGAGTTTTTGTATGGTGCGCTCAATTGTCTGAAGTGATATCTTATATATTTCAGCAAAAAACAACTCAATCTCCCACAAAAACGAATAGAAGTATTTACATAAAATTCTGCAATTAGCATTACCTTATTACACTTAATCTTTATATGGTTTTTCATAAGTTTCCTATGGCCAGAATTTTCACACAGACAAGCTCAAGTGACACAAGTGACTTCAGATTCCCAATTACATTTGAGATGAAAATCCAAAATTTCCTCAATATCTTAAAAAATGGCCAATAGATATAGAAATAAATGGTTCAATTTTATAGTAAATAATATTTCTAGACTAACTGTGGTATTCATTTTATTATAAAAAGTATATTTTAGGAGAAAAGTGAGTTTTTGTATGGTGCGCTCAATTGTCTGAAGTGATATCTTATATATTTCAGCAAAAAACAACTCAATCTCCCACAAAAACGAATATAAGTATTTACATAAAATTCTGCAATTAGCATTACCTTATTACACTTAATCTTTATATGGTTTTTCATAAGTTTCCTATGGCCAGAATTTTCAAACAGACAAGCTCAAGTGACACAAGTGACTTCAGATTCCCAATTACATTGAGATCAAAATCCAAAATTTCCTCAATATCTTAAAAAATGGCCAATAGATATAGAAATAAATGGTTCAATTTTATAGTAAATAATATTTCTAGACTAACTGTGGTATTCATTTTATTATAAAAAGTATATTTTAGGAGAAAAGTGAGTTTTTGTATGGTGCGCTCAATTGTCTGAAGTGATATCTTATATATTTCAGCAAAAAACAACTCAATCTCCCACAAAAACGAATATAAGTATTTACATAAAATTCTGCAATTAGCATTACCTTATTACACTTAATCTTTATATGGTTTTTCATAAGTTTCCTATGGCCAGAATTTTCACACAGACAAGCTCAAGTGACACAAGTGACTTCAGATTCCCAATTACATTGAGATCAAAATCCAAAATTTCCTCAATATCTTAAAAAATGGCCAATAGATATAGAAATAAATGGTTCAATTTTATAGTAAATAATATTTCTAGACTAACTGTGGTATTCATTTTATTATAAAAAGTATATTTTAGGAGAAAAGTGAGTTTTTGTATGGTGCGCTCAATTGTCTGAAGTGATATCTTATATATTTCAGCAAAAAACAACTCAATCTCCCACAAAAACGAATATAAGTATTTACATAAAATTCTGCAATTAGCATTACCTTATTACACTTAATCTTTATATGGTTTTTCATAAGTTTCCTATGGCCAGAATTTTCACACAGACAAGCTCAAGTGACACAAGTGACTTCAGATTCCCAATTACATTGAGATCAAAATCCAAAATTTCCTCAATATCTTAAAAAATGGCCAATAGATATAGAAATAAATGGTTCAATTTTATAGTAAATAATATTTCTAGACTAACTGTGGTATTCATTTTATTATAAAAGTATATTTTAGGAGAAAAGTGAGTTTTTGTATGGTGCGCTCAATTGTCTGAAGTGATATCTTATATATTTCAGCAAAAAACAACTCAATCTCCCACAAAAACGAATATAAGTATTTACATAAAATTCTGCAATTAGCATTACCTTATTACACTTAATCTTTATATGGTTTTTCATAAGTTTCCTATGGCCAGAATTTGCACACAGACAAGCTCAAGTGACACAAGTGACTTCAGATTCCCAATTACATTTGAGATCAAAATCCAAAATTTCCTCAATATCTTAAAAAATGGCCAATAGATATAGAAATAAATGGTTCAATTTTATAGTAAATAATGTTTCTAGACTAACTGTGGTATTCATTTTATTATAAAAAGTATATTTTAGGAGAAAAGTGAGTTTTTGTATGGTGCGCTCAATTGTCCGAAGTGATATCTTATATATTTCAGCAAAAAACAACTCAATCTCCCACAAAAACGAATATAAGTATTTACATAAAAATTCTGCAATTAGCATTACCTTATTACACTTAATCTTTATATGGTTTTTCATAAGTTTCCTATGGCCAGAATTTTCACACAGACAAGCTCAAGTGACACAAGTGACTTCAGATTCCCAATTACATTGAGATCAAAATCCAAAATTTCCTCAATATCTTAAAAAATGGCCAATAGATATAGAAATAAATGGTTCAATTTTATAGTAAATAATATTTCTAGACTAACTGTGGTATTCATTTTATTATAAAAAGTATATTTTAGGAGAAAAGTGAGTTTTTGTATGGTGCGCTCAATTGTCTGAAGTGATATCTTATATATTTCAGCAAAAAACAACTCAATCTCCCACAAAAACGAATATAAGTATTTACATAAAATTCTGCAATTAGCATTACCTTATTACACTTAATCTTTATATGGTTTTTCATAAGTTTCCTATGGCCAGAATTTTCACACAGACAAGCTCAAGTGACACAAGTGACTTCAGATTCCCAATTACATTGAGATCAAAATCCAAAATTTCCTCAATATCTTAAAAAATGGCCAATAGATATAGAAATAAATGGTTCAATTTTATAGTAAATAATATTTCTAGACTAACTGTGGTATTCATTTTATTATAAAAAGTATATTTTAGGAGAAAAGTGAGTTTTTGTATGGTGCGCTCAATTGTCTGAAGTGATATCTTATATATTTCAGCAAAAAACAACTCAATCTCCCACAAAAACGAATATAAGTATTTACATAAAATTCTGCAATTAGCATTACCTTATTACACTTAATCTTTATATGGTTTTTCATAAGTTTCCTATGGCCAGAATTTTCACACAGACAAGCTCAAGTGACACAAGTGACTTCAGATTCCCAATTACATTGAGATCAAAATCCAAAATTTCCTCAATATCTTAAAAAATGGCCAATAGATATAGAAATAAATGGTTCAATTTTATAGTAAATAATATTTCTAGACTAACTGTGGTATTCATTTTATTATAAAAAGTATATTTTAGGAGAAAAGTGAGTTTTTGTATGGTGCGCTCAATTGTCTGAAGTGATATCTTATATATTTCAACAAAAAACAACTCAATCTCCCACAAAAACGAATATAAGTATTTACATAAAATTCTGCAATTAGCATTACCTTATTACACTTAATCTTTATATGGTTTTTCATAAGTTTCCTATGGCCAGAATTTTCACACAGACAAGCTCAAGTGACACAAGTGACTTCAGATTCCCAATTACATTGAGATCAAAATCCAAAATTTCCTCAATATCTTAAAAAATGGCCAATAGATATAGAAATAAATGGTTCAATTTTATAGTTAATAATATTTCTAGACTAACTGTGGTATTCATTTTATTATGAAAAGTATATTTTAGGAGAAAAGTGAGTTTTTGTATGGTGCGCTCAATTGTCTGAAGTGATATCTTATATATTTCAGCAAAAAACAACTCAATCTCCCACAAAAACGAATATAAGTATTTACATAAAATTCTGCAATTAGCATTACCTTATTACACTTAATCTTTATATGGTTTTTCATAAGTTTCCTATGGCCAGAATTTTCACACAGACAAGCTCAAGTGACACAAGTGACTTCAGATTCCCAATTACATTGAGATCAAAATCCAAAATTTCCTCAATATCTTAAAAAATGGCCAATAGATATAGAAATAAATGGTTCAATTTTATAGTAAATAATATTTCTAGACTAACTGTGGTATTCATTTTATTATAAAAAGTATATTTTAGGAGAAAAGTGAGTTTTTGTATGGTGCGCTCAATTGTCTGAAGTGATATCTTATATATTTCAGCAAAAAACAACTCAATCTCCCACAAAAACGAATATAAGTATTTACATAAAATTCTGCAATTAGCATTACCTTATTACACTTAATCTTTATATGGTTTTTTATAAGTTTCCTATGGCCAGAATTTTCACACAGACAAGACAAGTCAAGTGACTTCAGATTCCCAAGTACATTGAGATCAAAATCCAAAATTTCCTCAATATCTTAAAAAATGGCCAATAAATATAGAAATAAATGGTTCAATTTTATAGTAAATAATATTTCTAGAATAACTGTGGTATTCATTTTATTATAAAAAGTATATTTTAGGAGAAAGTTGAGTTTTTGTAGGGTGCGCTCAATTGTCTGAAGTGATATCTTATATATTTCAGCAAAAAACAACTCAATCTCCCACAAAAAAGGAATATAAGTATTTACATAAAATTCTGCAATTAGCATTACCTTATTACACTTAATCTTTATATGGTTTTTCATAAGTTTCCTATGGCCAGAATTTTCACACAGACAAGCTCAAGTGACACAAGTGACTTCAGATTCCCAATTACATTGAGATCAAAATCCAAAATTTCCTCAATATCTTAAAAAATGGCCAATAGATATAGAAATAAATGGTTCAATTTTATAGTAAATAATATTTCTAGACTAACTGTGGTATTCATTTTATTATAAAAAGTATATTTTAGGAGAAAAGTGAGTTTTTGTATGGTGCGCTCAATTGTCTGAAGTGATATCTTATATATTTCAGCAAAAAACAACTCAATCTCCCACAAAAACGAATATAAGTATTTACATAAAATTCTGCAATTAGCATTACCTTATTACACTTAATCTTTATATGGTTTTTCATAAGTTTCCTATGGCCAGAATTTTCACACAGACAAGCTCAAGTGACACAAGTGACTTCAGATTCCCAATTACATTGAGATCAAAATCCAAAATTTCCTCAATATCTTAAAAAAATGGCCAATAGATATAGAAATAAATGGTTCAATTTTATAGTAAATAATATTTCTAGACTAACTGTGGTATTCATTTTATTATAAAAAGTATATTTTAGGAGAAAAGTGAGTTTTGTATGGTGCGCTCAATTGTCTGAAGTGATATCTTATATATTTCAGCAAAAAACAACTCAATCTCCCACAAAAACTAATATAAGTATATACATAAAATTCTGCAATTAGCATTACCTTATTACACTTAATCTTTATATGGTTTTTTATAAGTTTCCCATGGCCAGAATTTTCACACAGACAAGCTCAAGTGACACAAGTGACTTCAGATTCCCAATTACATTTGAGATGAAAATCAAAATTTCCTCAATATCTTAAAAAATGGCCAATAGATATAGAAATAAATGGTTTAATTTTATAGTAAATAATGTTTCTAGACTAACTGTGGTATTCATTTTATTATAAAAAGTATATTTTAGGAGAAAAGTGTGTTTTTGTATGGTGCGCTCAATTGTCTGAAGTGATATCTTATATATTTCAGCAAAAAACAACTCAATCTCCCACAAAAACGAATATAAGTGTTTACATAAATTCTGCAATTAGCATTACCTTATTACACTTAATCTTTATATGGTTTTTCATAAGTTTCCTATGGTCAGAATTTTCACACAGACAAGCTCAAGTGACACAAGTGACTTCAGATTCCCAATTACATTGAGATCAAAGTCCAAAATTTCCTCAATATCTTAAAAAATGGCCAATAGATATAGAAATAAATGGTTCAGTTTTATAGTAAATAATATTTCTAGACTAACTGTGGTATTCATTTTATTATAAAAAGTATATTTAGGAGAAAAGTGAATTTTTGTATGGTGCGCTCAATTGTCTGAAGTGATATCTTATATATTTCAGCAAAAAGCAACTCAATCTCCCACAAAAACGAATATAAGTATTTACATAAAATTCTGCAATTAGCATTACCTTATTACACTTAATCTTTATATGGTTTTTCATAAGTTTCCTATGGCCAGAACTTTCACACAGACAAGCTCAAGTGACACAAGTGACTTCAGATTCCCAATTACATTGAGATCAAAATCCAAAATTTCCTCAATATCTTAAAAAATGGCCAATAGATATAGAAATAAATGGTTCAATTTTATAGTAAATAATATTTCTAGACTAACTGTGGTATTCATTTTATTATAAAAAGTATATTTTAGGAGAAAAGTGAGTTTTTGTATGGTGCGCTCAATTGTCTGAAGTGATATCTTATATATTTCAGCAAAAAACAACTCAATCTCCCACAAAAACGAATATAAGTATTTACATAAAATTCTGCAATTAGCATTACCTTATTACACTTAATCTTTATATGGTTTTTCATAAGTTTCCTATGGCCAGAATTTTCACACAGACAAGCTCAAGTGACACAAGTGACTTCAGATTCCCAATTACATTGAGATCAAAATCCAAAATTTCCTCAATATCTTAAAAAATGGCCAATAGATATAGAAATAAATGGTTCAATTTTATAGTAAATAATATTTCTAGACTAACTGTGGTATTCATTTTATTATAAAAAGTATATTTTAGGAGAAAAGTGAGTTTTTGTATGGTGCGCTCAATTGTCTGAAGTGATATCTTATGTATTTCAGCAAAAAACAACTCAATCTCCCACAAAAACGAATAGAAGTATTTACATAAAATTCTGCAATTAGCATTACCTTATTACACTTAATCTTTATATGGTTTTTCATAAGTTTCCTATGGCCAGAATTTGCACACAGACAAGCTCAAATGACACAAGTGACTTCAGATTCCCAATTACATTTGAGATCAAAATCCAAAATTTCCTCAATATCTTAAAAAATGGCCAATAGATATAGAAATAAATGGTTCAATTTTATAGTAAATAATATTTCTAGACTAACTGTGGTATTCATTTTATTATAAAAAGTATATTTTAGGAGAAAAGTGAGTTTTTGTATGGTGCGCTCAATTGTCTGAAGTGATATCTTATATATTTCAGCAAAAAACAACTCAATCTCCCACAAAAACGAATATAAGTATTTACATAAAATTCTGCAATTAGCATTACCTTATTACACTTAATCTTTATATGGTTTTTCATAAGTTTCCTATGGCCAGAATTTTCACACAGACAAGCTCAAGTGACACAAGTGACTTCAGATTCCCAATTACATTGAGATCAAAATCCAAAATTTCCTCAATATCTTAAAAAATGGCCAATAGATATAGAAATAAATGGTTCAATTTTATAGTAAATAATATTTCTAGACTAACTGTGGTATTCATTTTATTATAAAAAGTATATTTTAGGAGAAAAGTGAGTTTTGTATGGTGCGCTCAATTGTCTGAAGTGATATCTTATATATTTCAGCAAAAAACAACTCAATCTCCCACAAAAACGAATATAAGTATTTACATAAATTCTGCAATTAGCATTACCTTATTACACTTAATCTTTATATGGTTTTTCATAAGTTTCCTATGGCCAGAATTTGCACAGACAAGCTCAAGTGACACAAGTGACTTCAGATTCCCAATTACATTTGAGATCAAAATCCAAAATTTCCTCAATATCTTAAAAAATGGCCAATAGATATAGAAATAAATGGTTTAATTTTATAGTAAATAATGTTTCTAGACTAACTGTGGTATTCATTTTATTATAAAAAGTATATTTTAGGAGAAAAGTGAGTTTTTGTATGGTGCGCTCAATTGTCTGAAGTGATATCTTATATATTTCAGCAAAAAACATTTGCTCAATCTCCCACAAAAAACGAATATGCCGTATTTACATGAGGAAATTCTGCAATTAGCATTACCCACTTATTACAGCAATCTTTATATTGTGTTTTTACTGCAGGTTTCTATGGCTAAGAATTTTCCACAGACAAGACAAGTCAGTGACTTCGAATTCTAAGTACATTGAGATCAAAATCTAATTTCATAATATCCCAAAAATGGCGTCCAATAAATATAAAATAAATGGTTCAATTTTGCCAGTAATAATATTTCTAGAATAACTGTGGTAATTCATTTTATTATGTAAAGTGATGTGTGTGTGCATGTGTTTTTTTTGGGAGAAAGGGGGTGAATTTGTTTTTTGGGTGCGCTCAATTGTCTGGAAGGAGCATATCTTCATATATTTCAGCAAAAACAACTCAATCTCCCACAAAAACGAATATAAGTATTTACATAAAATTCTGCAATTAGCATTACCTTATTACACTTAATCTTTATATGGTTTTTCATAAGTTTCCTATGGCCAGAATTTGCACACAGACAAGCTCAAGTGACACAAGTGACTTCAGATTCCCAATTACATTTGAGATCAAAATCAAAAATTTCCTCAATATCTTAAAAAATGGCCAATAGATATAGAAATAAATGGTTTAATTTTATAGTAAATAATGTTTCTAGACTAACTGTGGTATTCATTTTATTATAAAGTATATTTTAGGAGAAAAGTGAGTTTTTGTATGGTGCGCTCAATTGTCCGAAGTGATATCTTATATATTTCAGCAAAAAACAACTCAATCTCCCACAAAAACGAATATAAGTATTTACATAAAATTCTGCAATTAGCATTACCTTATTACACTTAATCTTTATATGGTTTTTCATAAGTTTCCTATGGCCAGAATTTGCACACAGACAAGCTCAAGTGACACAAGTGAGCTTCAGATTCCCAATTACATTTGAGATCAAAATCCAAAATTTCCTCAATATCTTAAAGAATGGCCAATAGATATAGAAATAAATGGTTCAATTTTATAGTAAATAATATTTCTAAACTAACTGTGGTATTCATTTTATTATAAAAAGTATATTTTAGGAGAAAAGTGAGTTTTTGTATGGTGCGCTCAATTGTCTGAAGTGATATCTTATATTTCAGCAGCAGCTTCAAAAGAAAACCCAAGCTCCCAATGATACTCCCCACAACAGATATAAGTATTACACATGGCAAAAAAATTCTGCGTAGAGTGGAGTGATTAAGCATTACACATTATTTCAAAAACGCAATCTTTATATGGGTTTTTCATAGTATAGCGGGTTTTCCTATAGCCAGAATTTTTCACACAGACAAGCAGAGGCTCCAGTTGACTGAAGGGTTTGTGGTGGCTGCAGTTTCAGTACATTGAGAGATCAAAATCCACAAAAATTTTGATTTTTTACTCCCAATATCTAAAGTAAAAGTAGTAATAATGTAAGTCATAAAATAATCAGTTCATTTGTAAGTAAGAAAATGTGTTCATATATGAAAGACTAACTGTAGTGATGCCATTTTATTATAAAAAGGAGGGAGAGTGATGTTTAGGAGAAAAGAAGTGAAAGCAGTTTTGTATGGTGCGCTAAATTGTCTGATGATATCTTATATGTATTCAGCAGAAATAAGCTCAGTCTCCACTAAAAGAGCAGATATAAGGAAAATTATTGTTTTTATAGTCTGTAAATGGCATTGCAGCAGCAATGCACTTAATCTTTATATGGTTTTTCATAGGTTTCCTATGGCCAGAATTTTCCACAGACAAGCTCAAGTGACACAAGTGACTTCAGATTCCCAATTACATT
>JAJQOW010000799.1:0-81625 GCA_037975125.1 Latrodectus hesperus | reverse complement strand
AACCAGAGGGAGGTCTGGAAATCAACCCTGCGGAAGGCCATGGCCCAACCTGGGCTGAAGTGCCACTGAGGAAGGTAAGGAAAATCAGTGTCTTCAAAATCAGGTTCTCAGCTGACAGTTCTTGCATGCTTTGCAAAAAGATACTACATCTGTTGATAAATTGGGCCAATAAAATGAGTATCTTAGCCTTTCCTTTGTTTTTTTTGTTCCCAGATGTGCTCCAAAAATTGAGTTATATGATAACTCAAGAACCTTTTGCCTTCTATTAAGAGGTAATACTAATTGGAAAACATTCTGTCCCAATATTTTTTCTTGATGGTGTAACAAATCATCAATCAATAAATAAATAATTTCCCTTTTTCTTCTCTCCATAATTCCAAGCTTCTTTTAAAGTTGGTCAACTCTTTTGCTCCACCCGGAGTTTCTGCGCTTCCGATAGAACGGTTGTCTGGTCGCTCCTCTCCGCTGAGTGAGAGTCGGCGTCTCCCTTCCTCCCTCCTCTTCGTTTTTCGCCTCAGGCAATTTCTAAAGGGGGAATTCTCCTTCCTTAGCTGTTTCTGTTTCGGTGTTTCGGTGGCTAAACTGAGCAAAATTTCTCCTTCGAAACGTCCGATGTCTCCTGAAGAATTGTCATTGGAACAATTTTCTTTTGACAGATCGGCTGTTGAGTTAATTAATAATTCATATGTTTCTGGAGTTATTAAACAAAGCACATTTAATTTATATTATAATATAAAATTTTATATTTAAAAATAAGATAGTTTCATATTAAAATGTATTATTTAGTAATGACTGTCTCACAAATATTTAAACCCAAAATTGTTTGACAGAAAGTTACTTTTTCAAGTTAAAAATTTTTATCTTAGGAGTCATCTTAGGAGATAATAAAAGTTGTGAAGCCCCTTTATATTTTTCGCTCAATAAATATTGTGAGAGTCATGTTTACACTTATTATATAAATTATTTTGAATTAGAAAAGGACTGAATTTATTGTTAAAAAATGTGATTAATATAAATAAATTATCAGCAATATTGAAAAGAATAGCTTCAGAGATATTGTTCCTCCTAATACCTATAGCGCTGCCATCTAGTAGGAACTAATGAATCAATACTTTCAAGAAATTGCTAAAATTAATAAATACGTAAAAGCATATAGAAAAAAATGTATATTTATAAATAAATAAATAAAACAAAAAGAATATTAATAAATATATTATTAATCAGATTATATTTTTCTAAACAAAAACTACTGCTTAAAAGTTTGAAAAATGACTAAATATTTTAAAATTTTTAAAGTTTTAGAATATTTCGGAAAAGTTTAATTAATAATGAATAGTAGAAAAATAAATAATAATAAAAAGAAATAATAACTAGAAAATAATAAATAAAGTGGATAAGAAATTAGTATAATAATTAATGAACAAATCTGATAAGGAAAAGGAAACATCATCGTACCACAGACGACAGGAAATTTTCCTACAATGAGTACAAATTGACCACATAATTACTAATCTTAAAGAACATTAAGGCCTTATTAAATTCCTTATTATTTGGAGGAGGAAAAGTGGAACTAAGCTATTTTCTAGAATTTATATATATACACACTACTGGCCATAAAAATTGCTACACCAGGAAAGCCGCACACCACGCACGTGAAATTTGCATGACAGGTAGAACTTGCTGTGATATGCAAATGATTAGATTTTCAGGGAATTCATACAAAGCAGGCGACAGTAGCGACATCTACAATGTGTATAAAACCAGAGATTTGACAGCAGTTTTCTCATACTCAATTTCCGTTTCAATGTTGTTTTCGGCAAAGAAAGTTGTTGTAATGCCTCGTGTAAGAAGAAGAAATGCCTATCAGCACGTGTCTGACTTTGATCGAGATTGCGGTTTATCGTACCGCAATATTGCTGCTCGCGTCGGTCGAGACCCCATGACTGTTTGCAGAATATGGAATCGATGGATTCAGGACAATCATACGGAACGTCATGCAGGATCTCAGCGACCCCCATCACTAACAGCAGAGAAGACAGACATCTTATCCGCATGGTCACAAGGGATCGTACAGCCACGTCACGAACCCTGAGTCGAGAAATGGAGTCATTTGCAAGGCAACAAGTTTCTGCTCAAACAGTTCGACGACGTTTGCAGCAGCATGGATTGTCTGCACGGCGACCATGGCTTCGGCTACCATTGACGCTGCTTCACAGACAGGAGCGCCTTCAATGGTGTGATCAGCGACGAACCTGGACGCGGGAATGGCATCACGTCATCTTTACAGATGAATCTTGGTTCTGTATACAGGACCATGATGGCCGCATCCGTGTTTGGAGACATCGTGGAGAACGCGCATTGCCAGCTTGCATTGGACATCACCATACTGGCCCATATGCCGGAGTGATGGTATGGGGTGCCATTGGATACATGTCTCGATCACCTCTTGTTCGCATTACCGGCACTTTGAACAGCAACCGTTACATTTCCGATGTGTTAAGGCCCATGGCTCTGCCCTATCTTCGAGGCCTCCCTAATGCTTTGTTTCAACAGGATAATGCACGACCGCATGTTGCCCGTACTGTTCTGAACTTTCTTGTTACAGAACAGGTTCGACTGTTACCCTGGCCAGCACGTTCTCCTGATCTTTCACCAATTGAGAACGTGTGGTCAATGGTTGCCGAGCGATCGGCACGCCATCACTCACCATCCACTACTGTCGATGAACGGTGGCATAGTGTTGAAGCTGCATGGACTGAGATCCCCGTACATGACATACAATCTCTGTTTGACTCCATGCCTAGGCGGATAAATGCTGTTATTGCAGCCAGAGGTGGCTGCTCTGGGTACTGATTTCTCAAGACCCATACATCCTAATTTCCTGTAAATCTAATCACTTGTTCTTTCCACTATAATGTATGTGTCCAATAAATATCGTTCTGTTATTTGCATTCCTTCTTGGTGTAGCGATTTTAATGACCAGTAGTGTAATTGCATACTGCGCTTCTCAATAGAATTTCTGTAATACAGAATAATATAGTCTTAGAAATACAGTCTTAGTCTGTAATACAGTCTTAGAAAAATGTTTTTTGTATATCCGTTACGTGTTGCGGCGCCATCCGACGAAATTAAAAAATATACATGTCGACGAAGATATAGAACTCGAAATATTATGATTTTATCTTTCTAAATGAAATGAAGTCATGAAAAAATTTTTATTTACATAAATTTTTTGTATGGTAAAAATATTTTTTTGTTACAGAAGAAAAATACATGTTTCCCTTCTCCCGCAATAGGAATCTCAATTTTCGTTCTTCTTTTAAAATGAAAGATGGATTTAGAAGCCGGCGATCAATTAAATAAGGCGCGATTCGTTATATAATTCACACGGCTCTTCTTAATAGAATTTCTGTAATACAGAATCCAGCGTCTTGGAATATTTTTTTATCTATCCATTGCATATGGCGGCGCCATCCGATGAAATAAAAATAATAAAGGGAATCTAAGGATCGAAACGCATAGCCCTTCTATGGAGTTCCTGGAACATGTTTCAGGATCCTGAAAGGAGTTATATATATTTTTTATTTAGTGGTATTTGTGAAGCGTGGATCTAGAAAAACTTTCAGATCGGCGAGGATATAGAAGTTGGTTGGGGTTTGCACCCGAAATCTTTCGTCGTTGTTGTGGCCCCATTTTTAATGATTTCTTTTAAATAATTGCAAGGATCCCATACACAGAAGCATATTTCCATTCCATGAAATTATTTTGCGTGCGTGAAATGCATTCCCTTCGTCCTGGTTTCTATTTTTCTTAATAAGATCCGTACATGTCGGTGAAGTCCGAAATCATTTTATTCTCTTCATTGTTAAAGAAATTTATTATAATTCATATTGCGACGCGCTTCCTGAAAATACTACACTAACCAGCGTCGTCATGATATTTTTTGATTTATTTATCATCCGAGATGTAACGAGAACTGTGTACAGTGATTATAATGTTGGAACGCGATAATTGAAAATCTTCGATGGAATTCTAATATTATTTTTGTACGGTAGCAATATTTTATTACAAGAAATGAGAGGTGCGTAACACATGTTTACCCCTTCACTCTATAGAAATTTCAATTTTCTATAGAGTTCTTTTAATATGAAGGATGGATTTGGAAACCGGCGATAAATTAATAAGGCGTTATGTAATTCAAATGGCGCTTCTCAAAAGCGTCTTGGAATATTTTTTTGGTATACCCGTGCATCTGTGGCGCGCAGTGGCGTAGTGAGCATAATTGGCGCCCGGGTACTATACTTTTTTAGCGCCCCCTTGAAAATAAAATAGTAATATGATATAAATATAGGAAAAAGGTATTAAGTAATAAAATATATATAATTATGTAACGATATATACATTTTTTTATAATAAATAGAGCATAATTGTAATAAGAATACAATATAAATAATAACAAAATATTTTACCTACTATAAAATAATCGAAAATATATTAATTTAAAGTATCAAGCTCAGCTTTAAATTTAATCAAAATTCAATTCTAAAATTAAAAAAAAAACACTTATATAGAATTCGGAAAAAGTGTCATTAGAATAATCAGACTTACGTAATTTAGAATTAATTATAAAAAGACATAATTGATTTTTTATATACTAATAAAATTATTTTAAAAATATACATATAAAAAATTTTTAAATGTAAAATAATTCGTCACACATCTTAGATATAAGCAGATGTAATTATTTGCTATCTAATATACTGCATTATTCACATTTTTCTTGCCTTTGCTGAAGCGAATTGATCAATTACTTTATTAAAGTTGATCCTTGCAAATTTTTCATTTTCTATACTTGAGATTGTTAAACCACTTAGACGGTTTTGAATCATGGTGGATCATAAATAAGTAAAAATTAATTTTATTTTGCTGAATGAATGTTCACAGCTCCCAATTGATGCAGAAATTGTAAAAAGTATTTGAATGGCAACATCTTCTCTCTATCTTCACCGTATGAGCTAAGGCATGTTGGAAGTTCAGAGTTTTTGGTTTCTTTTCTACTTCTGAGTAACATCTTTCAGTCCCACATTTCTCTATAGACTTCTGTTCCATAGAAATCTATATGACAAAATTCACCCAAAATTTTACATTTGTTAAGCATGGTGACTTAGTGGTCCCAAGTCACAGATCCCAGGTTCGATTCTCAGATTAGGTCAACTCAGCCTTTCAGTGGATCGATTAACTGAGTACCAATCATGCTAGGGAACTAAAAACCGGGGATTTCGTTTTTGGGCTGACCACCTAACCAAAAAGATTTTTATTCTACAGTCTGAGTAGTAGACATTTTTGAGAAAATGGAAACATTTAAATTGAGGAATTAAAATACCATTTGATTGATAATCATTGAGCTCAGATAAAAGTAAAAAAAGTAGAAAAATTAATTTGCAAATATTTTATTATTAGAAAATATTACACAACACACAGATGAATATTTGAGCCTGAGTAAAAATTTTAAGGCCAACATAGAAAATAACATATAAGAAAAAAATTACAAATTCTTAGAAGGTTGTGTAGCAGCCATTTCTTCAAATTATTTCAAATATTTTTGTTTTCATGAATGAAACGAATTTTTGACAAAGGGTGGGGCCGGTTTTATACCATTCATCTTCGATTGTAGATTTCAGCTCTGTTGTTGATGTAAATTGTCCCCCATTTGCATAAACTCTTCTTGCTAAGTCACCTGAAAGGTTCTCGATTGGGTTGAGGTCAGGTGATCTAGCTGGCCCTTTTACAGTTTCAACATTGTTGACTTGAAACCAATATTTTGTGCTGTTACTCGAATGGATCGATGCATTGTCTTGCTGATATTTCCAATTTTCTCTAGCAAGACATTCAGCATTTGGCAAAAATTGATTTGTTAATACATTTTGGTATCCTTGTGAATTCATTCTACCTGAAACGAATGCAGTTGAGCCCACACCATTATAAGCGAAACAGCCCCAAGTCCTCCACCTAATTAATGCTTGGAGAATATTTCTTTTTCATTTCTTATATCCTGCCAGTAGAAATTCCAGCCATCTGGTTCATCCAAATTCCATTTTTTTTCGTCAGAAAAAATAATTTTTATCCATTGGTTGTCTCAGGTCAGGACTTTCTGGCCAAAGTTCAAAGCTCTATTTTGTGTCTTTGTAGTAACTGAGGCTTAGTCTATTTTGCTATATAAGTGTACCTTCCAGACCTTCTATTTGTGTTATAAATCGTTTTTTTTTTTTTTTGGACAAACTTTTAAACCTATCGTCGCAATCAGTTTCCTGGTTGAGTACTTTCCAGTAGATGCAAGTTTGCAAACTTTTCTTTCATCACGCGATGACAAAGCTATAGGTCTTCCCCAGTATTCTTTTTATCATAATTGTCTTTCAATTTTAAAAAAATTGTTGACTACAGTCTTCTATCTTCCTATCTTTATCGCAATAGCACAACGACTCATTCCTGTTGAAGACAAAGCTTCCATCTGTCCTCTTATACGATCAGTTAACTTCTTACCCTTCGACATCTTCACAAAGATAATTATTTCTTCGAAGAAACGTATGACAAGCATGTAAATTGCAGCGTTGTCACAAGCTAGTAGTTGCAATGATAAAAATACACGACTATATTATATTTATTTTTAAAAAATGACTGTTGGCCTTAAAGTTTTTACTCAGGCAGAAATACTAACTTTGTAAATAACCACATGTTTCTCATAATTATTTATTTACAAATTTTGCTTATAGTAATTATTTCTTATCCATGGAATTTAATAATTAATATTATTTGAATCCCTTTTATTTTATTTTACATTTTCTCAAAAAATTTTACTGGTTTTAAAATTTTTACTCAGGCTGTAGAATAGAAAGCCACTGCAGTAAAAGAATGAGTCTTACACTAGAGGCCGACCCGCGAAATTCCTTTACTCTTCTTCGAGAAGTTTTTTATTCACTTAAACTGAGGTCTTAAAAGATTTTCACTTCGTTTTTATTAAAAACACAATGAAGGAGGAAGATTTTTTTTTTTTTTTTTTTATGAATGGAAAATGAATTTACTATACAAAAGACATTGAGAAATTATTTTCAAAATGTGTTTACTGTAATGTAATAATGTTATCCTTTTCACATAAAATCATTAACTTAAAGATAGTAAATTTACGATTATAAATTATTATTTTTTTAACTAAAATTCTTTTATTGATTTCTAATATAAAAATAAATAAATAGTGTTATTTTTTAATGCTTTTTTGTATTAATATAATATTATCTATATGCATAATTATATCCTTAATTTTAATTTTAATCTTATTTGAGTGCTTAAAAATTTTATTTTTTTAAATTATTATTTATTTAATAAAAATTTATTTATTGATTTATAATATAATAATAAAATAATAAAATAAAGGAATTTTTTATATTAATATATCGTTTATATACATAATTATTTCTTTAATTTTAATTTTGATCTAATTTAATTGCTTAAATTTTATTTAATTTTTAAAATTGTTGGTAAGTTGATTAAAATTCACTTATCACACAATTTCCAGGACTATAATGTAATAGAAAATAAATAAGATTTCCCAAAAAATAGATTGGGTTCAACAGTTAATAGGTTTGAATCCCGCCTTGGGTTTTAGTTTCACGTGGAAAAAATACAAATAAAATGTTTGTATTATTTTTAGTATTTTCTATAATTCATTTTTTATTTTATTAAAAATTCATTTATCAATTTCTAATATAAATATAAAATAAATATATTATATATTATAAGTGAATCTTATTTAATTGTATAAAAATATTATTTGTTTTCTTAAATTATTATTTATAACTAAAATTCATTTTTCCATTTCTAATATAAAAATAAATAAATTATATTACAATCAAATAAATAAATAGTATTATTTTAATCCTTTTTTATATTAATATATTATTTATATTCATAATTATTTGTTTAATTTTAAAATAAATCTTATTTTATTGCTTCATTTATTTATTTAATTATTATTTACAATTAATTAAATAAAATAATTAAATAGTATTATTTTAATGAATTTTTCTATTAATATAATATTTATATATATAATTATTTCTTTAATTTTAATTTTAATATTATTTGATTGCTTAACTATTTTATTTATTTTTTAAATTATTATTTATTTATCGTATTATTTTAATGAAATATTTTTTTATTAATATAATAATTATATACATGATTATTTCCTTAATTTTAATTTAAATCTTATTTGAATGCTTAAAAATTTTATTTATTTTTTAAATTATTATTTATTTATAGATATCTAATATAATAATAAAATAAAGCATTATTTTCATGTATTTTTGTTTTAATATATAATATTATTTATATACATAATTAATTTCTTTATATTTTTCTAATAAAATAAAATAATTAAATAGTATTATTTAAATGAATTTTTTCTATTAATATATTTATATATAGAATTATTTCCTTAATTTTAATTTTATTCGTATTTGAATGCTTAAAAATTTTATTTATTTTTTAAATTTTTATTTGTTTATCGTATTATTTTAATGAATTTTTTTCTATTAGTATAATATTTATATACATAATTATTTCCTTAATTTTAATTTAAATCTTATTTGAATTCTTAAAAATTTTATTTATTTTTTTAAATTATTATTTATTTATAGATTTCTAATATAATAATAAAATAAAGCATTATTTACATGTATTTTTTGTATTAATATATAATATTATTTATATACATAATTGTTTCTTTATATTTTTCTAATAAAATAAAATAATTAAATAGTATTATTTTAATGAATTTTTTCTATTAATATAATATTTATATACATAATTATTTCTTTAATTTTAATTTAAATATTATTTGATTGCTTAACTATTTTATTTATTTTTTTAAATTATTATTTATTTATCGTATTATTTTAATGAAATATTTTTTTATTAATATAATAATTATATACATAATTATTTCTTTAATTTTAATTTAAATATTATTTGATTGCTTAACTATTTTATTTATTTTTTTAAATTATTATTTATTTATCGTATTATTTTAATGAATTTTTTCTATTAATATAATATTTATATAAATAATTATTTCCTTAATTTTAACTTAAATCTTATTTGAATGCTTAAAAATTTTATTTATTTTTTAAAATTATTATTTTTTATTGACTTCTAATATAATAATAAAATGAAGCATTATTTTCATATATTTTTTGTTTTAATATAATATTATTTATATACATCATTATTTCTTTAATTGTAATTTGAAACTTATTTGATTGCTTAAATTTTATATAATATTAAAAATTATTATTTAGTTGATTAAAATTCACCTATCACACATTTTCCAGGATAATAATCTAATAAAAAATAAATAAAATTTTTAAATTATTAAGATCTTATTTTTTTAATTATTATTTATTTGATTATAATTATTTCTTTAACTTCTATTAAAACTGATTTAATTATTTAAAGATCTTGATTATTTAAATGATTATGTAAAAAAAATAAGATTTTTAAAGTATTAAATTTTTTTACTTTAAATTTTTTTTTTTAAATTCATATTTATTTTTTTTAAATTGCTTATTTGATTGGATTTTTTTCTTTAATTTTAACTAAAACTTATTTACTTCTTTAAAATTCTTATTTCTTTAAATTTCATTAAAATTCATTTATCTATTTCTAATATAATAATAAAATTAAATAAGTAAAATTATAATAATGAATTTATTTTATTAATATAATATTATATATAATTATTACCTTATTTTTAATTTAAATCTTATTTAATTTTTTAAATTTTATCTTTCATCATTTCTATTTCATATTAAATGACATGCATCCTTTACTTGTAAAAGTGAAAACTCTGAATCATTTGCGAGGAAACTACTAAATACTTGATTAAAATAAAAATAAAAAATCTAAATATAATGTTGATTTGAGTTATTTTTGTTTTAGTGTAATATCCATTTCAATACTGTGTTTGGATTTGATACTAGAAATAAATAATAAAGTTAGCTTTATACATTATCTTCAAAATAGGTATAGAAAATCAAAATTTAAAGTAAAAAATTATTTGGTGCCCATATAAAAGTATTTTCCTCAAAGGAAGCACTTTTCTACATAAAAGGAAAATAAAATATTTAAAAATTAAAAATTCTTCTAGTGTCTCATATAGTTGGAAAAACATCTTCAAAATGTCAGATTATAAAGGTAAAAAGCTTTAATTTCTTTAAAATAATGTCACACCTTCTTATTCGTATTTTTAATAAAATCAGGAATATATTCCGAGCCAGTAGTATTCATGCCTGGTAAACACATATTACTCTTTATCACTTCTGGCGTTCGCTATGGCGACGAAACACACAGTTTTGTCGTGATTTTTGCGGTATAAATTCGATGAATTTTAGTTCCTCATTCCAATTATATTTGCTCTTTGCTAGCTCTGTGCTATTTGAAGCGTTTTTTAGTCTTCCACTAGACGAGTTTCAACTTATTTTATCATTTATTCTTCCACAATTTCATATTTATATATTTATTATATTCTTATAAATATTTTTGATTATTTTTACTTATTAATTTTGTCTCCTATTTCTTAAACATTTAATTTTTCTTAAATTTTTTTAGTCTAAATTTTATTAAATTCTTTAAATTTATTTTCTTTTAAACATTTAATCATATCTTTAACTATTAAGTTTAAATATTTTCTTTAAATTCTGTTTCCTATTAATTATAGATATGCATCCTTTACTGGTAAATTTCAGTAAATATTCAGCTCCTGAGATACTAAAGTCTAGCGCAACGGTTATTTCCTTTTTAGGTGGTCTTGATCTCATTCCGACAAGAGAAGATGGGCCACCAATTTGCAAGTGTGGAGCCCCGATGAAAGTTCAGAATTATTCATCATCCGAGATTGGATTTAGGTATGTCTGCACGGCAAAAAATTCAGCCAACTGCACACACACAGCAAGTCCGACAACGAATACATTTTTTGAGGGAGCTAGGATACCCTTCCCGGATATTTTAGCAATTGTCTTTGATTTTGTTGCAAAAGAAAAGATAAGTTCGGTGATTACCGGATTAAATGCCTGGCGTGCCTATCGTCGAGACAAAGATCCAGAGAACAAGAAGTTATTATCCATCTCATCACAGATAATCACGGACTGGTTTTCTTACTGTCGAGCGATTTGTGAAGTAATCATTTCAAATGATGAACAATTACTTGGTGGGCCTGATAGGTAAACGATTTTATGTGCACAAAATTCTGTAATATTGTGTATGTAATTGTTATTTCAGGTAAAACCTGAATCTTCTTTACTAGGTACACTTATGAAAGTGTGTGTATACTGTAATTGTTAAATGTTTTTTCAGGTGAAACTATTCTTTTGGATGAAACTTTTTTGACTAAAAGGAAGTACAATCGGGGACGTTGTACTAAAAATCACACAATAACTGTCTTTGGTAAGTTTAAGATTGTAAATATTTGATGTATTTAATAAAAGTTATTATAAAATTCCCTCAAACAACACCAAAAGGAAAAATATTGCTTTAAAAATGTGGCATATACTGCTCCTGCAATATGTAAATATTTATTTACAGGCATTTATTGTCGTGAAGACAAAGAGGGCATCTTTCTAAAGACAAATGGAAGGAAGAAAAAGATCTGTGGCCATTTGTATCAAAATTTGTACATCCACAGACGCAATTCATTTAAACAGATGAGGCCAAGCAATATAAGGGCATAGAAAAACTTTTCATCAATGTTACACATTTGACAACAAACCATTCTCGTGGGATATTTGTAGATCCCAATAATAGCATAAATGCCTTAGAGAATGAAAACAGGCATTTCAAGGCATCTCTGATAAATAGACGAACAGGTACGCATATTAAGAATGGAATGAGATGTCATTTTACTTGATGATTGTTTTATACATTTTCGAGTTAATAATTCATATTTAATCTTGTATCACATTATTTTATATATTTCAGATAAAGATAAACTACTCTGTCAATATATGTCAGTATTTACCTATAGACGCAGAAGATTAAACCGCTTGGCTACATGAAGTGAAAAAATATATCAGTTCTTGAAAGACATTGCTCTTGTATATCCAGGAGAACAATTTTATATCCTAGATTTTTTTGTATATTTATGTTACATCCTGAATTATACTGAATGTAATATATTGCATATTTAGGAAGAAAAAATGGAGTGATAGTCCCTATACTTGAATTTAAAGAAATAATCATCCCAACCGTAGAATCTGAGGAACTCTCAGAATTCATGCCTCCTCCAGCCAAGAGACTGAAGAAAGATTCAAAAGATGTTCCTTTTATAGATGATCCAAATGACCTCGATTGGGATTTATCAAAAGATAAGTAAAAATATATAGATATTTATTTTATTTATTTATTTTTCCAGGATTGAGAGAGGTCTGTAGCTTTCCGGCCATGTACCTCGTTTTTTAATGAATTAGAGTCCCTGGATAGTCTTGGCCTGGTGATTAACAAATCAGAAATAAAAGATACAATAATGAATAATACCAAGATATTGAGGTAAGTGCTCCCAATAAATAGATATATGGTGCAGTAGGGCTACTGGCGAAGTCTCGACCTTACAGAGACAACGCATCGCAGAGACTACCTCATGGGTGATGTGGAAATGTCTCTAAATTTTATATTAAAATGTTCCTTGTTCTTTCCATAATTTTGAATAAAGTCTAAATGCATAAATAAAATCTGAATGCTGTGATGATTTGAGTTATCTTTGTTTTCGATGATATCCAATTCAATATAGTTTTTGGATTTGATGTTATTCGATTTTATGAAATTATACTTTAAAGTATTTCTCTATATAAATGTATATATAATTTCTGCATAAAGCGTTAGCCAAATAAAATTTATTAGCACATTTTTTGCATATAAATTATTGAATTCTATTTGTGAATATTAAAAAAATGTAACAGATTTAAGTTCAAGCATGCAGCTTATTTGAAAATTTGGTGTACGGTAGAAAAAATTATCTTCGCACTTTTTAATAAAAACTTATTCAATTTTCATCATAAAAATAAAAAAACTAGTACAGTTTTTCTGCAAATTTAAAATTTAAATTAACTTTACTAATTAATGTAATTAATTCATAATCTAAATATAAAATCTTTGAAAAATCGTAACTCAATAACATTACAGAAATTCAAATAATAAAAGTAATGCAAATCAGTTTCTTTAAATATTATAATACTAAATTTTATTTTTCTATATTTTAAATAATATAAAAATACTTATTCTATTAATATTAAAATACTTATTATATAATTTAAATAATACATGTGACTCATGATAATTTTGTAAGAAATTTAACTTTAGAATCTATGTTTACCAACAAAATAAAGTTAAAACAAAATATGTATATATTTAATAAGAAATTGATTTATCTTCTCTAAGAAAAAATAAAAAATTTGCTTAATTGCATATAAATGATTGTTGAATATGTTAGTATTTTGTAATTGTGTATCATGAAAAACACTAACATACTTAACACTGATCAATTGGATTAGCAATGATATCCAACAAAGAAAAATTAAACCTAAAATTTTACATACACTTATATTACAAAGTATATTTTGATAAATTTCAGTCCTATAAATAAAGTTATTCAAGCAAAAATTGAATTTATATAGCTTAAAATCACGAAAAAGAAAGTGAAAGTGTTTTGTGATCGATCACATAGATATAATTGAAAAACAACATGTGTATAGTAAGAATTTCTGGATAGGAGCCTGAAGTCCATTATTCTTAATCAATGATAGATGGATAACCTACAAACTTCGATATTAATAAAATATTTTACAATTAATATTAGTGCATAGGTTGTATTTTAATTATCGAGAAAAACTAATTAAGCAAATAAATACATAGAATTTTTAATTGATCACTTATCACAGTTTATTAAGCATGTTATTTGATTCTGATAACATGAAAAGATTAGGATACATTTAAAGCATTTTGAATTTAGCAGCATTCAAATATTATACTGTCGTACCGTCAATATTAAAATATATAGGCTGCAAATATTAATTTTTAGACCATAGTTTCCTAAAAGTTATTTAAATGCAGTGATTTCATTAAAAACATAACACAATAATTTTTAATGACAAGAAGCACAATAGGAAGTTAAATTGGACACCGGATATACAGCGCATCAGCCGGGGTAAAGGGGGGATTCCGGTTGTCCAATTTTTATCTTCACATGCACGTGAGAAACTTTAAAAGGCACCTTTTGTCTAAAGCATGTGTCCAGTAGAAGACTGACCCCCAATGGTGTTTTTCACCTTCAAATATCCGGTGTTATATGGTTCTTCTGGCAGTGAAAACACAGTACCATTTCTCAGAACACATCTGTGGGAGAGGGATTTCTTTCCTCTTTCCAGGGTTCGAATTTCTTCCCATAAGATTTCCTCCAAAAACTGAAGGGGATACCCTTACTGAACACCTCATGGCCATTGAAGAGTGGCTTAATAAGTGGAAAATTAAAATAAATCCAAACAAATCCACTGCTGTCATTTTTACTAGGAAACGTTCTCTACCCCCCCCCCACAGATTCAACTAAGTTGTTTTTCGGTCCCCTGGTCAAATAAAGTCGAGTACCTCGGTCTTACGTTAGATAAAAAACTTACCTGGAAAGCCCATATTAATAAAATTAAGAATAAATTTATTTCTGCCAAAACTTCACTCTACCCCTTAATTGCCTACAAATCAAAGCTCTCCATGGCTAACAAGCTATTGATTTATAAATCATACCTTCGCCCTATTATCACCTATGCAGCCCCAATCTGGGGTGGTGCTGCGGAAACGAACCTGAAACTTCTTCAGGGTCAGCAAAGTAAATTTCTTAGACTGATCACCCAATCAGACTTCTACATCAGAAACAATTTGGGTGTCCTTCCCCTATCAAGATACGTCCCATTCCTTGCTTTTCGCTTCTACAACAATTTTTATGAAAGTGATAACTCTGAAATTCCAGCAATTGAAAACTACAGTCCCTATGAACTTTCCAATTTCCACAGACCAAGGGCGGTTCTGCGGGCTAAGCCACATTCAAACTTATCTATTCGCCTCCCAAAAAGTAGAAATTAATAATTTCTTCTTCTTATACTTAAAAAAAAAATAAAATAAAATACAGAAAAGGAAAAAAATTGTATTTATATATATGCATATATAATAGAATAAAAAAATATTTTGTCTTTATATAGTTATATCAATACTGTTACTATGTATATAACTGTAATTTAATTTTTTTTTTTTGCACTCTTGTTTGTAATGTGTATTCAAATTTTTCTTTTTTATGTTTATTCAATCTCATGCAAAGAACTCTCATTGGGAGCACTTTAACCTAAGCAAAATATTTTCTTAATCTTTTGTGTTTAAATAACCTTATGTTTTGAAATCATTATGTTAATCTCAACTAAAGTTAGGTGTAGAAAAATTTCTTAGGAACAGAAGGTACATGGCCATTTAGGCTAGGAACCTAACAAACACTAGATCCACTTCTTCTTCTCAGAACACATCTGTGGGAGAGGAATTTCTTTCCTCTTACCAGGGTTCGAATTTCGCCCCATAAGATTTTCTTCGAACAACTGAAGGGGATTTAATTGCCGCCTTTGGGGCCCGAAAGTCGTAAAATTTGAAATAACTAATGCGAAAGAAGCAACATTTATAGTAAAAAAAAGTTATTGGTTTTTCACATTTCCTCATCTTTACTTTAAAATACTATTTAAATTATATCAATCAAAGTTATTCATTAAATGTTTCTCTTGTTTTCAAGATGTAAGAAATGCAGGAATATATTTAATCAACAAATTCAAAAGTTATTCTTAAAATTAAGATTTTTCATATAAACTAATGTCATAATAAACAAAAACGTGCTATCATTTTAGGAATGTTACATTTTAGTGATAAAAATTTAAAAATGCTCAATTTGTTTATATTTTTAAATAAGACTTTATTTGGTATTTAATCTCTGTGTTGCATGTAACAAATTTAATATTTAAAGGACATGAAACATTAGTTTCAATAAAAGTGGTAATTATATAAAAAGTTCTTCAAATTCTTTTAAGATTGCTTTTTAAAAAACTTTATTATGCTTGAAATTTTTTAATAATTTTTATAGTTTCAAAATTATGTATTTGTGTAAAGCTTTTATCATTAATATTTGTCCATAGCAAATATAGTAAAAAATATATATCTATTTCATTTTTATATCTATTATATCTATCAATTTTATATCTATTATATCTATCAATAATATCTATTTCA
This sequence comes from Latrodectus hesperus, assembly GCA_037975125.1. NCBI lineage: Eukaryota > Metazoa > Arthropoda > Arachnida > Araneae > Theridiidae > Latrodectus > Latrodectus hesperus. The sequence continues at coordinate 65,272 of JAJQOW010000799.1, read as the reverse complement.
TTTTTAATTCTCTGAAAATTCCTACTTTCTGAATAAATATTCAAATTTAAAATTTTCAAAATAATTATTCGAAAATTTTAAATTTGAATATTTTATTTAAAAACATGCAACATTAATTGAAATGTTACAAAATATTTTCCACGTTATTTGGTTAAAGCTCTTTTGCAGTACAATAATAATTACATTATTATATTAATAATTACATAAACATTCGATCGCCGAAACGTTATTAGTTATTTAAAATACTTAAATTACTTTTATTCAAAAAATGAAAACATTTTCAATAAATTGTGTTTTAGGTATTTTTACAGCATAAAGCAACTTCAGTCTTGATCATCTTTTGTAGCTCAATATTTTGTAAGTGATTTCTCAACAGATATCAGAATAATATTTAAATTCCAAAAATAAATACAGTTGACCTTTGTTAGATACTGTTTTAAATGTAGATTATTATGATAGGTTTATTTATTTATTTTATTATTATTTTTATTTATTTATTTGTAATGTCATAAGACCACTGCATTGATCCAGGCAGATCTCTACTAGAAATAATATATGTCTTCACTTTTAATATCAAATTGGTAACCTTTATTTAAACACCATCTTTATAAGCTTTTCTGTTTTATATTTTCAGTATAAAATTAAAGCTAAGTTAATTGAAAATTATGCTTTCAAGAATTTTCTATATTCTTCCATCTTTTTAGATATAAATACATAGCTTAGACTTCATCCTTAATTGTTTCAGCCTATCTAATTTCAGTTTCCTAGATTCTTCTTCTTTTTATATTCTACTTGTAATTTGCCCTGCCATTGTGCACATTATGAAAGTTAAGGGAAAGAGAAAAGAAAATTGAGATTTTTGTATATGTACTAATCAAAAAGATTGTTGCCTAGTATAAGTAAAATTATTAAAATTCGTTTTAATTAATTTATTTATTTAAAAAATTAATGCCAGAAATTACTTTGAAAACATCTATAGATTAATTATTTCCAGTTAAGTTTGCACATCATGATACATAAAAAATGCATGCAATTTGATAGTGTGCGATTGTTCCTTTAAGAATAATTTATTCCATTATGTTATTTTACCCAATTAAGAAAACATAAAAAAAGAAGAGCTTGACGTCTATCATGTGTGTAAATTTGTGTTTCCCACATTTGCTTACATTATTACATGCACCCTTTTTATTTAACGTCAAGTACGGTAACAGTTTACGGTTACAGTTATACTATAAATTTGGTATAACTCTCGATTTAATAATAACATAATAAATTTTAAAAACAATTTTTATAAAAGCAAATTTTAGATCCGATATAAACACATTTTCTTTATTTTCTGATGAAAAAAACATATATTTCATATTTAATTAAGTGGTTGCATAAAAAATAAGTTACCGACCTACTTAACTGTGAAGATTACTGAGAAAATTTAACTGTATAGTTTAACTGACCGCTGAGGTAACATATCAACAAAAAGTAACTAAAATATATTTAAAAAATTCTAATATATTTAAAATAACTTAAAAAATATTTCTAATGTCATTTTTTAGTCCATGAATTGAAGAAACATTAAAATAACATCTATTGTGAACTGGGCAGAAATATCAGAAAGTTACCAAGTAAAAAGAAAATTTTTTGCTCCTTTAAAAAACGTATTATTCTTTAGTTAGTATTTAATACTTATGATTTTTAGTTTTAAAAGCATTTAAAATTATTAGCATTCATAATTAACATGTCCCAGCAAGAGATTATTACGATCTTATTCACAACAGAATTACTGGAAAATACATCTTATTTAATTTTTTATATTAATGTTACATAAAGAAATGATTCTTAATTTCAATTTATACTTTTAAATCAAACAATAAATTTATCACTTTAGCAAATTTACCTATTTTTTATAAAAAAATAATTCAATTTGTGTATTTAATACCACTTTAGTTGGACTTAAACCTGAAGAAAACAGTGTAAATTTAGTGTTGTGTTAATTAATAAATTGGAAGAATGCGGCTTTGTTCTGAAAGTACAGTAAATAACATTCAATAGAAATCAGTTGTGATTTGAAATAACAATCAAACGTCTTCTTAAGTTTTGTATCTTGCCTATTGAGATAATTTTATTTTTCAAATGCGAAACAAAATGAAATTATATTTTGTGTTTACAATATAAAAGTCATATTAATATCATTTTATAATAAAATATACCCTTTGGGATTTTTCTTTCCTCTTTTTCAAACTTTTAATATTTAATAACAATGTCAACGATTTGGAGGCCACATAAGTTCTCAAGCAAACGCAGAGGCAGAAGACAACGAAAGCGATAAGTAAACGCCGGAACAGAAGAGTAGAAATGTAAACAATATCCGCTCCGATGTACTGCGCATGCGTGAGATCTTGGTTCCATCGCTTCAGTGTGTGGTACTTTTCGACATGCCGCTCGCGTGTAGCAGCACTATCGGGAAGCAATAGGTGCGCGTTGAAAACACGCTCCCTCAGTGTGCGGCCTGCCTTAGAGTTAGGATCTATACTTGTCAGCAGACAGGCGAAAATCTTACTAATATACAAGGGAATCCCTTATGTTGCCTTGCCACCCACACATGTGTCATTTCACAATGTAGACTTCATCTGTCTTTAATGAACTCGATGGTTGCGTTGGGATTGAAACTCACTACTTTCCTATGTTTGTTTGTTTGTTTGTCGCTCAACGGTCATTTTTTGCACACGAGGGCTAATTAGACCGGGACCTATGGCTTAAAGTGGATTCCGAACCACTACAACATCCACACCCAAGGTGGGATTCGAACCCACGAACTGTTGAACCGAAGGCAAGAGCGCTAACCATTCGGCTGCCAGCTCGGCCTACTTTCCGATGATGAGAACAAACAAATGCGATGACCCCAAGCCATCACAAGCTAGGGGTCATCGGCTGCTGATAATAAATGTTGAACAAATGTTACTAGGAAAATAAATGCTGCTAAGTTTCACAACTTAATCGGTGCACTTCGTATGTATCAGTTTTGTAAAAAAAGAAAAAAATGTTTGATTCCGCTACATCGTTTGATTTTATTCAAATTTTAAAGTATAATAGTAAGATTAGGCCATTTATGACGGTAAAACTTCAATAGATTAGGAAGAAGGTTCTGGGTACGATCCCTGATTCCATTAGATTATGCGACGAATTTAGCAAATTTGCAGTGCACCGGCATATTTCATTCAACCAGAATATGAGGAATTAGGCTTCGCTTTAAACTTTCATGGAGTTTTACATATTTACATGTAAATGTTACTATCAGCTCCAATTTAATTTGTCGAGAGTACACTTCCGATAATTCTGTTTAGTACGACACTTTCCTATATTCCTTAGGAATTTTTCCTATGCAGTAAAACGTGTGCGTTTTTGACTAGCAAAGATTCTTTTACACATGTCTGACAGTAAGATTACGCAAATTATGGCGTCAAACTCTTATTAAGTTAGATTGAAGTTTCTGGGTTCGATTCCAGGCATCTTTGAATACGCATCCCATTTGGCCATTTTGTATTACTCAAGTATTTTTTATGAGTCTTAAAGGGAAAAATAGAATCCGTTTCTAAACTATTTTTGATTTCATAGTTTTACCTAGCATGTAGCTTAATAATTTGAGACGAAGGCGTTGTTTCGAGTTTAATAACACCAATTTCTATATTCTATCAGATTTTTGATTGCGTGGTAGAAATTCGGATGCTCGGCTGTTAGCAGTTTCAATGTATGGAACATTAAGTAGAAGGTTCTAGAATCGATTCTTGATTCCTTTTGCATTCGAGATGCATGTTTTGTACAACTGAAGGGAAAATTAGCGTCCGCTCTTAAAGTTTCCTTGATACCACAGTTTTCAGTGTGAACAAAAGGTACTTCGACTTAATCAGAAGAGGGCGATATTGAGATATCTCAATTTTTCCAGACTTGTTTCTTAATTGATTGGTCACAATGTCGTGCAAATGTCCTGCAGTGTGATTTCGCCAATTATGACATTAATGAATAAATAATTTAATACAAGGTTCTGGGTTCGAATCCGTCACAATACGCGTAGCATTTGGCACTTCTGCATGACGCATGCATGTTTTGTACAACTAGCGTCCGCTTTTAAAGTTTCCTAACTATCATATCACATATTTAAATGTAAATAAGTGAGAGCATGTACTCTTCGAGTAGAGGGCACTATTGAGACATTTCAGCTTTTTGTTTTTCTTGATTGGTTTGGATTTTTCATAATGTTGTCCTTTTTGTTGTCATAACAGCCAATTTTTTTCCAAAACATTATACCTCTTTCTTTAAAAATTTGGTTATTATGCTATTAAGGTAAAATTCTTTAGATAGAAGGTTTTGTGTTCGATTCCGAATGATGTTACTATAAGAGTTACATTTGGCACTTTTGCATTACTCAGGCATGTTTTGTACACTTTGAAGGGAAAATTAGCGTCCGCTTTTAAACTTCGGTTGATATCACTAAGTGTGAATAAGTGATACCATGTTCTTTTAATTAATCAGTCTGGGACAGGGGCCAGCAACTTTTTCAGTCGGAAGAGTCAAAAATTAGAATTTATAAAATTTCAAAGTTCTAAAGAGCTTGAAAATTTTTTTCTTGCCAACAATAAATAGCACTTGCATAAATAGTTTTTGATAGAAAAGTAAACTAATCTATTTATTCAAGAGAAAAAAAACCCTATTTATTCATATATAAATAGTGTTTTTCACAACAAATTAGATAATATTAATTAGATAATATGACATTATTAGATAATTACTTATTATTTAAGTAAAAATTAGAGCAATTAAGCACATATTTTCTTACAACACTAACTTAAAATTCAATAACAAACAATTGAGCAAACAACTTCAAAGGGAGCTTTGGCTTTGCATGGTTTTAGAAAGTGGGGATAAATTTGGCTCATAAATTAATTGTTTTAAGTTTCTAATACGATTCTAAGAATTCATTTGTTAACTGGCGCTTCTTTACTTTCAACTATATTCATGCAAGAGAAATACTTGCTCGCACGAATATGTCAATCTGAAGCTAAGTGAAGAAATTGGCATTTCGAATTCTGACTAACTGTTGCAATCAGGAAGACTATTCCATGTGTTGAATTTAAGTGCCTCAACTCTCGGCATTTCTTTTAAAGCAGTCCACTTTTATTGCGTTACGTGTATACATTTTTGGACCTCCAACTCTTTCGATTTGCTTTTCAACTCTGTAAATTTTCCACCCCACAAAGCTTTCTTTTTTAAATCGATCAATTGCATTTCTAGAGGTCCAGTAGCAATTCCAAATGGCTCAATGCGGATTTCGTTACTATTTCTATTGAAAGAATTTACTATAAATGCTAGAGTGGTTTTGAATTCCTCAAGTTTGCCAGCAAATTCTTTAATTTTTTTATAACTGTGCTGAAGTAATTCGTGCCAACAGTTGCATTGGTTTTATCGCGATATTGCTTTAGAAATTGAAAGTGAAATAATTTACCACTCTGAATATCTTTTGCAGAGGTAACTAATTTTTCTACGAAACAAATCAATTTTTCTACCAAAACATAGGCTGGGTTTCCCATGACGTGTGGTTTATATTCATTTTAGATTCAGCTCTAATTTCATTTCGTTGTGATATACACCACAAAGTAACATTTTCACAACCATATGTCGTTCGCTTATTCAAAGTGATTAATGCCTGTGTCATTTAGGAAAGTATTTCATTCAAGCATATAGCAAAGCGTTTCAACACCTTACCTTTGGAAATGCATTGTAATTTATTGTGAAGAAGGTCTAAATCGCGATTCCGTTTAAGAATTCTTCAGACTGACAATGCTTTTTGACAAGATCTTGATTACCACATTCATGATCTCAACTATTTCGGCCGGAAATGCTTGGACACAAAGCGCTTCTTGGTGCATACTGCAATGAAAGGTAAGAACTTCGTGGTTTGTTAAGCTCTGAAGAATAGTTGTAGGCCTGGCTGACCCTCCTGCTCACCCTTGGTACTTCCTAAGACATCCTGGAGCCGCCACAACATTTAAGGGCTCCAGAGTACATAAGAAAACACTGTCTCGACTTTCTACTGGCCACTTGAAGTGTATGATCTTTGAGGACGGTGAAAGAAAATACCCATCATGTCCCCAAGTGCGAAAATGCTCCGTTTTGCCCGCAACACATCTTGAAGTGCTTGGGGTTTTCTCGTGAGGAGGCTGTGAAAAGTCCACAACTGCTTTTGGACTTTTTGACTATCTATGATCTCATGGATCTGGTCTAGTTCCATTAGACCAGATGAGGATTAGTCCCACCACCAAAATAGTTGTTGCCCTTTATTTTTTCCTGTCATACTTCTGGCTCCAGCAGATGCTATTGAAACGAATTTATTGAAATGGATCTTATTGCCTTCAAGGCATAAAAATGCCTTAGCATTCGCTATCTCTTCCCCTCTAGTTTGTCCCGATAGCAATCCTAGAAGTTCTTCTTTTAGACCTTGGGAAAACATACTTGACAAAAAGGGCAGCATGTGTCATGTCTTTCATGTCGCAAGACTCATCTATAGGAAGTGATAAGGCAGAAGAAACTTGAATATCTTCCACCTACAAATGTTTTACATTTGAAGACATTTTAGCTATTCTATCTTGTTCTGTTTTAACGGATAGCGGCAAACCTTTCATTTATTTTTCAAGAGTTCTGGTTTCTTCTTGAAATTACGAAACAGTTCTTCAGAAGCACGTACCCTCGAAAATAATCGTTGCCAATTTTTTTCCAAAACAAAAATTACGCAATGAATATTAATGTTGAAATTTTGTGATGATGAATTTTGCATTATTTATCATACAGAAACAATTAGAATTTGCGCCAAAAATCAATCATTGGAAAGTAGAAGGTTTAGTACTATTCCACATTCTTCCCTTTGGATATTTCACCGCGAAACGATGTTTATGGCAACAATGTATGCAAAAATTAACTTCTAACCAAACTTTACTTTGGAATTCTAACATCGCTAAAACATTTTGTGGACTTAGATTCCGTACCCTCCATCATGAATTTCCCGACATACAGTGACGACAAAAAGTATTGGAACATCTAGTTTTTTGCAAATTTTGAATTTATTAAATAAAACAATTCATTCAATTTAGAATAAACAAAATGCTTATGATTAACTGAAACAATGTATACTTCACAAAATTTTTTAATTTTAAATACTATATATAAATATAAAAATGTACATAAATCTACTTAGAAAAAAGTATTGGCACACATTTTCCTCATTTGACGTTAAACAATGTTTAATTTAAATTTAATACTTAGTAATAAGTCCATTTGCATCAATAATGGCTTGGAGACGACTGGGAATTGATTGAACCAAGTTTTGGATCAAGTCTAAGCTTATTTTGTCCCATTCCACAGCCAAAAGTTGTTTCAAATGATTCCTTCCTGTAATGTGGTGTTTTCTCACCATCACATCTAGAGAATGCCATAAATTTTCAATTATATTTATATCTAGTGATTGGGAGGAGTGTGAAGCTGTTTTGGTACATTGTACAGTAACCATTCTTTGGCTCTGAGTGCAGTATGTTTTGGGTCGTTGTCCTGCTGAAACATATAGTCACTTTGAAGTCTCATTTTTGTAATACTTGCTTGCAGATTATCACGAAAAATGTTCACGTACCCTTCTGCGTTCAAATTGCCTTCAATAAAAATAAAGTTTCCAACACCATTATATGAAACACATCCCCACACCATAACATACTCACCTCCTTGCTTTACATTAACAATCACATTTTCTTCTTTAATTCTTCGCTTTTTCGTCGCCAAATTGTCCTTTTACCGTCAGAACCAAAAACATTAAACTTGCAGTCCGTGAAAACAACAGTTTTCCAAAAATCAAAAATCAAGACGTCATCCCTCCAGGAATGATGTATTCTTTGGCAAAAGCGAGGCATTTCTGACGATTTATTTCACTGATAAAAGGTTTTTTTCTTGGTGTTATGCCATGTAGATATCAGAGTGGAGTACGTTTCTTATTGTTCAGAAACCTGTACTCCAGAAACTGACTCGACCATATTAGCCAAATTTCTCGCGCTGGCATAACTATTTTTTTCGACTTCTTTCATAACTTTTCTCACCATTCTAGCATTTAGCTTCTTTGGTCGTCCTGCGCGCTTTTGGTTATCAACCGTACAACGTTCTTCATACCTTTTACACACATTTCTCACTGACGAAAAACTTAAATTTAAATAAGCAGCAATTTCACGATATGTTTTTTCTTGATTTCGCAGCAAAATTATATTTTCACGTGTGCCTATACTAAGTTCTTTTGTTTTAGGCATAACTAGTTAATTTAAATATTTATATAAATTTATATACTTAGAAACTTTGTTCACAATTTATACTATGTATTATAGCTAAACAGTGAAACAAAACTAACTACAAAATTTAGAGTACACTAATTGTGACAATACTTATTTCCAATTGACTTACTTAAACAATTTAATTCTTAAAATAAAATTAGTAGTTAAACAAAATTTTATAAAACACATTTATATCAATGTAAATTTCTTTTTTGGTTGTGAAAAAAAATCAAAATAGTATGATTTTCTCAAGAGTTAAAGTTAAAAAAACATATTGTGCCAATACTTTTTGCCGCCACTGTATTTCCTCAATCTTCCCGCTATCTGCGTTATTTCAGGCATTTTACTTTTTCCGCACGCATTTCTGTTTCAGAAAGGACAAAGGTAAATTTATGCTTCACTTTTAAAAGCTAAAACCATAAAGTTATTTGGTAGTGAAAAGCATAGATGTTTCAGTTTTTAATTTTTTCTTCACAATGATTTCCATAAATGTATTGTGTCATCCCTTACGATATTTATATATTCTTATTGTTGAACTCGTTGACCACACACACACATTCGCTTATTTCTATTTTTTCTGATAATATTTTATCCTGGTTGAAGAAGTTGCTTTAATGTCCGTCATTTTCAATCTTTCCAGCACTGAAGGAGCTGAAGTGACATGACTTTATCTAATGGAGCACCTAATAGATCGTCTTTCAGAACCAGGAGACCCCTAGACACGGCTTGTTACCCACAGAGGTATATTTAAAATAGAGGATACTGCGATAACGATTTTTTAAACGTGCCCTAACCGCCATTTGAAAACACGACGAATCTTCGGTTGAGTCGGGATTCGAACTCACTACCTTTCTATAGTGACAATGAACGCCCACTCAGGTCACCGCGGAGCTTAGAAAATGTGCACAAGCAAAAATCCTTCTAAAAATAAAGCTAACATATAAAACATGCAAATATGTTTGAAAAAGTAGATAAAGTAGCTGCTACGAAAAATAATGGAAAATATTTGATTAAAAAACAAAAGTAAATGATAGTCTTCTTCACTTTTTTGCATACGTTCCTCTATGAGGAAAACTCCCACATAACAGGCGTGCACGCAGAAGCATCAAGTATCTCCCATTTCGGTGGCTGGGGTCGATCCGAAGAGCGAGTAGTCACGGTGAGCAGAGAAATTGTCTTTTCAGTCAATATTTCTCATTCAAACTTAAAACTCTGGGCCCAACCTCTCCTCAGCTTCCGGTATTCCAAATTTCGCGGTGAAATAGGATTTGAAATTTTTAACATTGGGACTCCCAATATTTTCTGCTATTTACATGAAAAATATTTCAAACACAATTTTAAAACCAATTTCCGAATCCAATGAAGGTAAAGTCCTATTTCGATCCACCGCTTGGAGGGCTAGAAACATTTTCTCTCCCACCAAAATGACGCGATGTCACTTGACTGCGGAATTTAAAAATGTTTCTTTTTATTAAGATATTTTCGCCTTCTATAAAATCGAATAGTGCGGTTTCTAATTATCTTGTTTTTGTATTTATTTGCATTTTTATGTGATTTCAATTAATTTTGAAAATTGTAACTTCGAAAATTTCTTATTGTTTACATAATTATGTGATTTTATATATTTTCGAATATCACACGATTTCGAATTTTTCTTTTTACAGCGTGTAAATCAATGCAAAATGCTAGATAATTTTATTCAATTAATGCGGATTTATATTATAAAATATGCCGACCGATGGCTGAGTGGTTAGCGCTTCTGACTCCTGAGCTGTGGGTTCTGGGTTCGAATCCAGGTTCGGGCATGGATGTTATTTTCTTTCTCTGTGTTTCTCTATCCTTTCTTCCGTCATGTGGTATGAATGTGGCCCACCCTATAAATGGGTTTGTGGTGGTATGACGCGGGTAACGCTACTCGCCTCCGTGACTTGGTTCACAGGTGCCCGCTGGGTAACGACACATGAGTAGCAGTTTCTGGCCTTGTTGTGGCATAAGGTTCAACCCTCAAGTGCCCGCCGTTGGAAAAAAATAATATAAAATAAGAAGTATAAAAGTGAAAAACAAATGACGTTTATACAGGACTGAAAAAATGAAATATATGAATTTATTTTTAATATTTCGTTTCAATTAATTATACAATATAGCTATATCAATACTGTGAATAATATAGAATTGTTTGCAAAATCTCTTTTATTTAACGGGGCGCAGAAAACTTAGTCTTTTGTAATACTGTCTGGATGAGGTCAACAACCGGCCAATAACGCTAAATAACAAGCGAAAATATCGTTTTCGGAACCTCGTGGACGAAATTATCTGCTTACTTTCTAGAAGGAAATAAACATGAATTACAATTCATCTTTTGAAATGAACACAATAATCCTTTAATAATTAGTATTAATCGTTTGTATACTGAAATGAAAAAAAAATAGAATTCCACATTTTATAGGCTTATGGTAAAAAACATTTCGATTTTTTCACTGAACTTTCATGGGTTTCAAAAGATCTGCTGGAACGTATAGAAAACATATAAGCAATCGCCTCATTTTTCGTCATCATTCGTTTTATTTCTCTAAATGAAAGTATCTAATTCTAATTAATTAATTAATTTTAAAATACTTGGCCCAGAAATATTAGAATACTATTATTATTATTTTTTTGAATTGCCGGTAGTGATCTTCACTGAAACTATCATTTTAATATATTTTGATAGAAAACTTTCGCGCGCGCGTCTGAGAATTATTTTTATATAAAAATGTTACGTATTGGTGGCCAGAAAATCGCAACCAATAAAAGTGCAGTTCAAAAATCGTCATATGAAAGACCAAAGACTAGGCACTTGAAATTCTCTGTATTAAAACAATTCAGCTTGACGTCGCATCGCTAATTTGGCTCCGCATTTCATTCTCAGCGATGGGATGGATCCAAATAAGATAGTTATAAAAAGCCCAATTTTAAATATTTCACCAAAATTAAAGAATTTTTTCAAGACACAAATGTGTCAAAACTCCAATGATCACGCACATCAAGATTCTTTCTAGAATCGCAGACGTTTCAGGTTCTTGTCAAAAATCATTTTACGGAAAAAATGCAGTCATCAAGAGATTTCACAATCACACCCATAAGTAGGAAATTTAACTCCAAAAAGTTGAGTTTTTTTTAGATGTTTTAATTTTGCTAACACTTTTTCACCAGAGCATGACTACAAACAGAAAAGATTAGTAAGGTCTAAAAAAATAGATGTAAAAAAACACAAAAATGAAACTGGGAAGGGAAAATAAAAAAATCATGGTGGAGAAACGAAACACGACCGCCGTGGATAAGAATTGCTTGTCGAGTTCACAACACACAAAATTTCCCCTGTCAAAACATTTACTCCTTCGCATTTATACATTCGTGGTGAAAACATCGCACGCTGTATTTTAATTATCAAAATAATTTCACACATTATTCAAATTTTCCTCTTTATTATTTTAAATTCCTGAGTACTATTTTTTCTATTGTTTATTTTATTTTCATTTTTTAATTTTATTTAAAAAAAGTCGCGCTTTACTATTCACATAAGAATGAAAAATAGCTTTAGAACAGTTATAAGCAAATACTAATCTTTTTAATGAAACTATTATTGACTATATTTAAAAAATAATAATATTCTATGTCATATATTCTGAATGTTAAACATACAAAAACAGATAATATAAAAGGTATAAATATTTTCTATTAAAAAAATTTTTTGGTAGAAACACACAGATTTAAAATATTAAAATTGGTGGTAAAATATTTTCACTGGTTGTAATAGCTGTTCATTAGGTTAAAAAATTAATTTGATTTTCCGTACAAATTTAAAAATATGCTTACATAAACTTATTATTAAAAAAAATCCGACTCGGCGTAATATTAGTGTCAATCATTTGAAACTGGTATGTCGATTTATTTTTCAAATTAAGCACCTTTTACAGTTAAAATCCACTTTCTTTTTTTCGATGTGGGAAAATTATAATATTTATAGGCGATGACATAAATTTTCAAAATATCGATCCAAAATTCTCTCTAATGAATTTTTTCATATCTTTATAATAAACGTAGCTATTGAATTCTTTATTTAAATTTACGTAATTCAAATTTTATCTGTTAGGTTATTTTAGAGAGGAACATTAAACTTCGGTGATTTATTTTCAGAAGAGAGTAAAAATACAGTTCTTAGGTAGTTGTGATTTTATGGAGATTTTTTTTGCGCAATTATTGTTAAATATATTTAGAAAGAGAATTTATGTTTTCCACACTTAAATGTAATGCATTTTCAGTGTAGTACAAAGTGCTCAATAAAGTCTTACTTGAAATGAACAGTTTTATTGCTTTCAAAAACAAACACATGTGATACACACTTTTTCATAATTTTTTTATTCAACGGTTTGCTTAAAAATATTGAAATTCTAGATGAAGCGTTCATTTTTAGAAGAACTTATAAGTTGTACAGATTTTAAAATAAAATCAATGCAATTTGAATATAAGTTATAAGTTCTACAAATTTTAAAATAAAATCAATGCAATTTAAATCTGTAAAATATTTTAAAATTAGTTAAAACAAAAATATGTGTCGGATTGATTTTCCAGCTCTTCCAGTGGGTCAAATGATGATCGCCAAACCAAGGATTTAAGCCTTGATAACCAAGAAGTTATATATTCCCGTTATGGACGATTGTAACAACCAACTAAGACTTTAAAATACTTTTATTTTAATGAATTACACTGTAATCAGTTCATTAATATTTTTGTGTTTCGTTTTTTTACAGGTGAATCATGAAACTGATCCTGATGTTTAGCGAACTGGTATACCCTCGAATCCAAAGGTGGGAGAGTGGCACGAACTCCCTCCTGTTGCGCGAGTGCCTAAGAAACCTCAGTTGATACCGAGCCACACTCAGGGAAGGATGTTTTGTGAATGAATATTAGGTATTTCCTTTGTTTCCCTTTTTTACTGCAGTGTGCTGTTTATGTTTAGCATTTATGTGTTTGTTGTAAAGTTAATTTCAATTCAATGTGCTACACTAACTGCAAGACTCCGATGTTTATTGAGAATTGAAATTATTTGTCGATTATTAAAGATAGATCCCTCGATAATGATTGTGGAGATCCTTGGATGTAAAAATGTAAGTGACTGGTATCCACTGGTCATTGAAAAGACACTTTCTTTCCACTAGGCATATTAAATAATTCATTTCAGACTTTATTTCATTGATAAAGAACAAATTTAACCCTTTTCACCTGGCATTATAGGCAATTTTCAGCAAGGATGATATGGAAAATATAGTTTAACATAAAAATTTTTATGCTTAAATATTATTAAATTTTATACAATATAAAAGACAGAAGCAAATAAAAAATAATAAATTAAAATCGCCTCCTTTGTGGTACATGATGATCTTATTGGTGACTTTTCACTTCTCACATTTAAATATTACATCCTGTCCTGGCTGAACTGAAACTATTAAGGCTGAATTATTTTAGTCAACAGTTATCAATACAATCTAATACCGATCGTATCGTCATTTAATGGTCGTTAGGAGCTAATACTCAATTTGGTTTTTGAACAATTTGATTGAAAATTTTAAAATATTTAAAAAAAACTCAAAAATTGTAACATTTTTCAACAAAAAATAAATGGATCAAGGCAAGTAAAAATTCCAGGAGTTTAAAGAGCTTGTCAAAAAAAGAAAAAAAGATCCCAGGAGTTTAAAAGGGTTGTACGAACCCTGCATTTAGTTCATTGCAAATTTTAAATTGAGTATCAAGTATTCCCGGCGTTAATATACTTGATACTTAATTTTATTGATCCTCTGAAAGGACCAAGAATATAGTTCTATTCTGGTCAGAGCTTATTTCACTCTATGAAACAAGACAATTTTATTAGTAGAATTATTATTACATATTTTCGGATTTAATTTTACACATTTATTTTGATTAAATTTACAAAATATGTACAAAAAAATATTATCAATTATATTTTATAACTGATTATAAATAAGATGGTTATGTATGTAAATGTTTATGTTTCTCATAAAAAAATTCGATAACTTAAAACTCTTTGTAACTTATACGTTTTAAAATTTGTGAAAAGGGTAAAAAAAAAACAAAGAACAAAAAGAGAGAGAGAGAGCATTTTATGTTTAATTTGTACATATTAAAATATACCATATTGAATACATAAAAGAAGACTATATGCAGAAGCTAGTTTTGTGAATGGACTTCACATTTAATTTAGAATTTTGTCTTAAAAACATTAGCTAAAAATTTCAAATACATATCAAATTTGGTATCTATTGCAATTGAAAAGAATATATATATATATATATATATATATATATATATATATATATATATATATATATATATATATATATATATATATATATATATTTTAAATATTAAAGAGCAATACTTAAAATTTATAATATAACTTCAGCCCAAAATTAACAAGTCAATCAGACCTAATTTTTTATGAATATTTATATATTAAAGGATTTTTCTCAAAATATATTGTAAATTTTTAATTTTTATTAAATATAGATTCATTATAGTTAACCAGATCTTTTCTTTACATAGATTTGCAACTATTTATTTCAGAGTTTTATATTAATCTAAAAGAAGATCAAAAGACTTTTTATTTTCCTATGCAAAAGTGTTTATAAATATAATATCTAAAATATCATTAATTCTTGTTTTACCAGAAATCTTTCCTAATTCGTTCATAGCACTACATAAATTATCAGCTGCTATAACAATATCTATATTTAAAGTATCTTCAAATTCTAATATATAGTGAAGGCATTTTTGTATATGCTTCCTATGACGCTGCTGAGTAATAACAGGCTCTTCACCACTGTGATTACAGCATCTACAAATAATCATTTAATTATTGTCAAGTATTATATACAAAATACATTGATTAAAAATAAGCATCCAAAAAGCATTACAATGAAAGCTTTATATGCAAAAATTACATAATGATTGCGCAGTTTAATACACTACTCAAAACAATTAAAGGATATTGTAAGTTTTACGTAAAATAAAGATACAAACAAATTTTTTTTGTTGCTGAAAATGGAAGAAGAGAATCACAAAAGAAAATTTTTCTGATTTTCAAACTGTGGAGTATGTTAATTTTGAGCTCGACGTCAAAAACGTCACTTCAGCGGCAGTGAATGAAATTTGACTTTCAACTGAATAAAAGACAATGAATACAAGGATGATCGGTATTCAGTGACTGCTTTGTTTCGATGAGTTCGATGTCCCAGCGAAGTCATTTAACCGATTCAGAAGCTTGGAGAGTTGTTGGTAGATTAGAAGGAGGCCAAACTCAAGCCGGAGTAGCGCAAGCCATTGGAGTGTCACAAAGTGTGATTTCCAGGATCTGGAACCGTTTTTTGGAGACTGGAAAAGCAGGCCAAAGACCAGGGCAAGGTCGTAGACGGGCAACAACGACCAATGAAGATCGTTATTTAGTGTTAACGGCTCGGAGACACCGAAATATGAACGCTACTCTTCCCCAACAACACCTTCGCTCGGCTACTGACACCACGGTTTCAACTCAGACTGTCCGAAACCGGCTTCATGGTATAGGTCTGTATGCTCGCTGACCGATAGTATGTGTTAAACTAACATCAAGGCTTCGTCGCAATTACAGGGAGTGGGCAACAGAGCATGTGAACTGGCGGAGAAATGAATGGAGCAATGTTCTTTTTTCTGACGAGTCCCGTTTTCTATTCATCCTGATAACAGGCGTATTTTCATCTGGAGGGACCGTGGCAGTAGGAAAAATCCAGCGTTCGTGCACGAAAGTGTCAAATTTGGCGGTGGGGGTGTGTTGGTGTTTGGTGGCATCTCCATTGATGAGCGCACAGACCTCTATATCATTCGAGATGGACCTCTGACTGGTCGCCGATATAGGGATGAGATCCTCAGACCTATTGTAGTCCCTTACGCTGTAATAATCGGAGATGACTTCATTTTAATGGACGATAACGCAGGCCACATCGTGCTAACCTGGTGGAGGATTTCCTTTTGAAGGAAGGAATCATACGATTGGAATGGCCAGCGTGTTCTCCAGACATGAATCCATTAGAGCACGTTTGGGACGCTCTAAGAAGACGAGTTGCTTGCCACCAACCACCCCCACAATCTCTCCAAGAACTGGAAAGAGCTCTTCTGGAAAAGTGGGACAGAATACCCCAACTCGTGATCAATAGCCTCATTGACTCCATGCCTCAAAAGTGTTCAACGTTGCTGGCCGTCCGTGGAAACCATACCCCCTACTAAAAATGACTTCCTTTGAAAACAACACCTTTTCTTATTTTTTTTCCTCATATGTACAAATTGTGTTTTTATCCTTTTGTACGCAAATGTTCAATAAAATGCATTTTTTTCTGTCAAACATGTGTAATTTATTCTCATATAACATACTACGTCTGTCGACCACGTATCAATCAGCTAAAAATTTTCCCAGCCACAAGATTCACCTAAAACAGCAATATCCTTTAATTTTTTTGAGCAGTGTATAAAACCAGAAAAATGTTCAGGAATTGTAAAGGCTTGTTTTAATTTAGTTGCCATCTGGAAATGAAATTTGTACAATTGTAATTTGCAAGGTAATTGAAATTTGCATTTGAAGTCTATATTTAAATGCTAAATAAAAAATAATGAAAGTATTATTTAACTTCTGTAATAGCATTGCAAATAAGTTGCATGTTTTTGTTCAACAATCTATACTGGTGTTCAAAATTGAGAGATTTTTCACTTTTTGGATTTCAAAAAAGAACTGGACCTTGTTCTAATCCAGCATATAATTGCTGGTTCAGAACAATGATATAAATCTTATGAATTGAATGCACATATATTTATGCGACTGAAAACAGTAAAAATGAATGTAAATTGAATATAATTCAAGGTTTAAATAATTGAATGCGATAACCATTTGAAGGAAGAGCAGGAGCAAACCAATTTCAAGTATAAATATGAAGAGGATTCTGTGTAATAATCAGAATTGTATCTAGTTTATGGAAATAGTTTTGCAATATCAGATCAGAGAGAAAGCCTAGGTAAGATCAACCAAAAAGCATCATGACCAAAATCAAGACACACATCATTTGTCAAATGCAACAAGATATAACATATATGTTCCAGTTTCTCAACTTTCAAAGGTTAAAGGAGCTACTTATATCTCTACTTCTGAATACAAAAGAGTGTTTAATGAGGCACAGAGATTGGCGTGTGTATGTTTTGTTTCTTTAACGAGTTTCTATTCAGCCTGATCAGTTTTTTGATTATATATGGTGAGAACAAAAGGCTTAATATCTGCCACTGAATGTATAAGGAATTGACCATTTGTGGCAAAAATAGTTTGATAATCTGGACACTGGATGGCCACTCATGTCCCTAAAAACATAGTATGGCATTTTAATTATGAGATCTCAAATCCCTGTTTGCCTTTTCATGGATGCCGTTGTGACCTTGATATTTTTTATAATAAACTAAGCACTTGGTGACATAGAGCTCATCTAGGTAACTATTTTCTGGAAAGAGAAGACAGCTGCCACAACCTATACAGCATACTTAAATTAACTAGTGTCTCGAGATAGAGCCCCCATCCTTAACTCCAAAAGATTTTTGCTGATTCACTGACTTGGCGATGTAAATGATGTGATAAATTTATCTGGTTAGCAAGTTGATTTATTGAATATTTTTACTCATTTTTCACTCACCTTTCTAAAATTTAGCATATTTTTTTAGTATAAAATAGAAACTTTCTTCTAAAATCTTTTGTACATATAACTGAGAAAATGTATTAAATTCTGAATTATTAATTTCCACATTTATAAAAACTACAATTTTATTTTTTCAAATAAATGAGTTGCATTTTGAATCGAATTACAAATATTTGTTGTACTGAGCTTGCTATTTATCTTAGATTTCTTTAATTTAAAAGATAGACAATTTACACATTAAATAAAAAAAATATTATAACCTGCAGTTTTTTAATTGAAGCTTGTTAAAACAACTCATGAATCCAAAAAAAGAACATAACACAAATTTTAATTAAATAAAAAAAACAACTTGAGCTAATAAATTTATAATTAAACCAAAGACAAAATATAGTTTTGTGATTTAAGCATATTAAAGTAAAAAGTAGAAAAAAATACTTAAAATGAACTTACTATAAAATCGGGCATTTGTCATGTATGGTAAAGTGACAATTTATGAATATTTTGTTTGGTATATTTAATGAAAAAAAATTTAATTTAACCTTCAATTTTTTACACATGGTATTTTATTCCCATTCAACGCAGTTTTTTTAATTGAAATTTATATTACATTCAAAGTTTATTAAAACAGTTCATGTGTGCAAAAAAAATTTTCAACAATTTTTTTATTTGAATTGACGAAAATGTTCATTTTACCTTTGGGGAAAAAAACTTGATATATTAATTTAGTAAAATTAATTTTACCATAGCATTTTATTCCCATATATGTTTATCTTTATTAAGACTAGGAAATAAGAAGAAAATGTGATAATTGCAATCCATCCTTCTTTTGTACTTGTGCATTATCTTGTCGATCATATCTGCGAAGAATTAAGGCACAGGTGTCACATAATATAGAGTTCCAAAATCTGAATTTTTTTTTTTGGCAAAGGAAAAATGTTGCCAAAATTAAATGTATTTTGATGTGAGTGATGACGTAAATACTAGGGTTGTCAATATTGAATTTATTGCATAACTTTTATAGGACTCCATCTCTATAATGTAATAAAAACCAGGTTGCCAGATACATTAGAAAATCTGCCAAAATATCACCCAACTCAGAATTTGGCATCCTGGGTTATATGGCACTTTTGCAAATGTCAGAAAAGATGCGATTTACCACCACATAATATACAAATAAAGTTTTTACCTACTTGTATTTTATATGTGGTGCTAAGTAAACTCTGTTTTTCCTTCATATTTCAAAAAATAATTATTTAAACTTACAAAATTCTAAGACTTATTCTTAAGGAGAAAAAGGTCGTCGGGATAATACATAAATACTCGTTCTTTTTTATCTTAAATGCTTTTTGTTTGTACACAATAAATTATAGGAACATAAATTAGCAAATCGAAGACCATATGGTTGCTAAAACTAAGTCTGAACAATATTCACATTTCATTCCGTCAAATTATTGCAACTACTTTTTTCAAGTGCGCATCCGTTAGAATTCCCAACTGGAACTGACATTCAGGGCTCTAGTGTGAGACACTAGTCATAAATTCTAATGAAGGTAACTGCCAATCTGAGTAACATTCAGGATATAAAAATAGTTTTATAAAACCAATAAGACCAAGTTGCACAGAAATTTATAAATTAACTTATTTTCAAATGAATTAACAACATGAAACTTTTATGAAGGTGTGGGAAAAGAATGTCACCTCATAAACTGACTATTTTAAAGAATTATTACAGTATAAATGATTACTAGAGGTCGCTTTACATTATTATTTATTGGAAAGAGTTCAACTAAGTGCTGCCAGAATAATTACTGGACTGAAGCGCAGCTGTCCCAAAGAAATATCATCAATGATATTCCGCAGAACCCTAATACTATGCTTTGCCTGTTTGCGGATGAACTGCCATTTTAACCACAAATTGCAATTACAAAACACTACACCAACACCTATCAGAACACCTGAAGGTAGTAGAAAAATGGCTTGTTAAATGGAAAATAAAGGTAAACCCCACCAAGTCCCAGGCAGTTCTTTTTACAAAAAAGATGTTACCGTGTGAAAAGGTTAAATTAGCGGGAAGAGAAATTCCCTGGGCTAGTAGGGTTGATTACCTTGTAATCACTATTGAGATGAGACTAACCTGGAAAGCCCATATTACTAAAATCAAAAATTAATTCATAGCAGCTAAAACTATCCTTTATCCCCTGCTAGCCCCCAAGTGAAATCTCTCGCTAACAAATAAACTCCTAATATATAAAGCCGACCTCAGGCCGATAATAATCTATGCTGCTCCAATCTGGGGAGGAGCAGCTGATTCAAATATCAAAGTCTTAAAGCCCATCAAAGCAAAATACTTAGACTAATTACTAACTCAGAGTTTTACTTTAGAAATCAGCAAATTAGAGAAAACTTCGGAATCCTGCCCCTAGCCCGCTACCTCAAATTTCTTGCATTTAATTTCTACCATAAAATATACACAATCAACAATAGTGAGATTCAGGGTATTAAACTTTATAGTCCTTATGATCTAATGCATTTCCACAGGCCCAGAAGAGTATTGAGAGTAAAACCTCTCACCAATATCTTCATTTATTCAAATAATTCCAAACGGAAAAGAAAGAATAATAATAATAATTAATAGAAATCATATCTCAACCTAAACGAAATCCTGTGAGAAACCACATTGTAAATAAATTGTGTGCATCCTGTAAATATCTCAATTTTATTTAATCTTAAACAAATATGGAAAAAAAGAATTTTTTTAATTTTTAGTAATAAAAGATGTATAATACATTATAATAAATAGAGTGTAATAAGAATACAAAATAAATAATTATACAGAATGTTGTACCGACTATAAAATAGTCGAAAATATATTAATTTAAAGTATCAAGCTCAGTTTTAAATTTAAACAAAATTCCATTCTAATTTTAAAAAAATACTTATATTGAATTCGGAAAAGTGTCATTAGAATAACCGGACTTATGTAATTTATAATTAATTATAAAAATATATAATTGATTTTATATACTGATACAAGTATTTTAAGAAACGCGTAAAATTTTTTTAAACGGGAAATAATTCGTTACATATCATAGATATAAGCAGATCATAGATATATTCGCAATCTAATATACTACACTATTCACATTTTTCGTGTCTTTACTTAAGTGAATTGATCAATTATCAAAGTTGATCATTTCAAATTTTTTCTTTTTCTATACTTAAAATTGTTAAATCACTTAGACGGCTTTAACTCATGGTGAATCATAAATAAGTCAAAAATTAGTTTTGTTTTGCTGAATGAACGTTCACAGCTTGCAATTGATGCAGAAATAGTACAAAGTATTTGAATGGCAGCGCGCGCAGCAGCAACCTCTTCTCACTATCTTCACCGTTTGAGATAAGGCATGTTGGAAGTTCTAATAGAGTTTTTGGTTTCTTTTCTACTGCTGAGTAACACCTTTCAATCCAACATTTCTCAATAGACTTCTTTCCCATGGAAATCTGTGTGACAAAATTCACCCAAACTTTTACATTTGTTAATCACGGGGACTCAGCGCTCCCAAGCTACAGGTCCGAGGTTCGATTCTCAAGCTAGGTCAACTCAGCCTTATCATCCTTTCAGTGGATCGATTAACTGAGTACCAATCATGCTTGGGAAATAAACACCAAAAATTTAGCTTTGGACTGACCACCTAACCGGGACATATGCTTCGCATCCCAGGGCCCTCGGTTAGAAAAACAGGTGGGCATTGTAGGCCTTGATCCGGATACTACAGTTTTGAAGTCGGGATATTTATTGATTTATCAATTAATTTTTAACTTTTAAGAAAATTGATTTTAATAATTTAACATTTTCCATAACAATGTCTTAAAATTTTTAAATGTATTTTTTCTAGCTTGTTAACCAAATGAAGCAATTAAACATTATTTATTCCCTATTAATTGTGCATTATCTTAGTTATGAAAGTTTCTTCAAATTGTTGATCATTAGGTGCTGAACATATGCTATAAGTTATCCTAACAAATTTTCAAAAATTCTATAATATTACTAACTTTACAAACTTTAGATATTTATTGCAAAATAATAATTGGGTAAGATTTTATACCCTTAATTTAGGATCAACTCATCTGATTTTTCACAATATCTTTTTAAACATTTCATTTACCACAGATTAAACTGAAAATTTTATTTCATTTTTTTTATTAAAAAAAATTCCAGTGAAAAACAACTTTATATTAAATTTCACATTTAAAATAGCTTTTTAAATTATATCATTCAGACCATTAATGTAAACCAAAATTATTTTTAATGTAAAAAATTTAAATCACAAAACGTAATGTTGATAATTTATAATATTTCATTTTTATACCATAAAATCAATTTTTCTGATTCTAAAATTAGAAGATCTTTGTTAATAAGTTTTCATCTGATTTCAATTTAGATAACTAAATCATGCCATAGAATTATCAATGCAAATTTCAGAGAAGCAACGAAACCCTAATATAGACAACAAAGATATTTTGGAAATTTCTTAAATCAAAAATGTAAAACACACAAATTCAAGTAAAATTATGTATATTTAATATAATTAGAAATTTTTAACCAAACAATGATATATTATGTTATTAAAAATTATATTTTCATCCAAACTGATGCACTCTATATTGTTCTTTCAAGTTTTTCATTGATTCGAATTATTAACAAGATTTACAATTGCTGAGATAAAAAATATATTTTAGCGGTTAAACGCCTAATTTTATTTAAAGAAATTTTCTCAATCAGTTGTCATAGTAGTAAAAATTTTCTTTGTATTTTTAAGGAATTTAATATAACTGTTTTTTAGTTATTAAAAATTATATTATTAACATAAGTGCTAATTTTTATTGAAATCAAAATTTATTTCTATCATGAATCATTTTGGAAGAGCTGTTCATGCAATGTCAAAGTTTTCTCTTTCATTAAATTTATATTATTTAAAGACGATCTTATTTTTAAAATTTTCCAATGTAGAATGAGTACGATTTCATTATAATTTTCTGGAACGAATTGTTCAAGTCAAAAGATTTGTTTTTATATAAATTGAACTAATTAATTAAGAAATATATTCTGTACATTTAAGCATACAAAAAAGAAGAAAAAAAATTTAAAAGGAAAAAGACATTTACAAAAAGAAAAAAAAACTTTATAGATTTTTAACTTCTATCATTTGAAAAAAGAATTTTTCAATATAAAGTGCTAATGTAAAAAGCCGACGAGTCAAATAAAAATTATTTCCCCAAATAAAAACATTTAAACATTAAATAAATTACTTTTAAATTAATAATTTTAATTAATAAGTAATTTAATATTTAATTTTCAAAACTCTGCAAGCATATGTTAGTAAATATTTGCTAATCCAGCTAAAATTTGAAATAAATATTCAAATCGAAATAATACATAGTAGATAGAAAATACACCTTACGGCAATAATATTTTAAATGCCTAAACTCCAGATTTTCAAAAGTTTACATTTTTGTTTCCAATGAAGCTATGTTTGGGAACAAACGAAACACTAACCGTGTGAACTATAAAAAGAAAATAAAGTTTGTGTTTTCCTAGAATTTGGAGGTACAGGTAACCCTCCTATAACACGATAGTTAGGTTCCTAGAAAATGCCGTGTTGTGTGAAATCGTGTTGTATGAGACCCAGAACTAGTACAAAAAGGGGCGTTACGTTCCAAAAATTTATTAAAAACAAATATTTTTTTAATCCGTCATAAACAACTTAATTTTTATTAAATAATAAATGTATATCCAACACAAAGTAAGAAAAAAATATTTTAATCTAACGCAACCCTAATTTAATGAATTTATTCGTCGTCACTGCTCAGTACAATCAACCGAGAACGTTTTTTGGGTGGAACGATATCGCCTTCACTTTCAGAACTTTTTTCTCTATTTAAAGTTTTTGTATGTTTTCCCCTCTTAAAAAATCTGTAATCGAACTTTGCTGACTAGTTCTTACTAGGTCATTGTAAATTTCGCGGTATGGAGTTAAACAGTTTTGCAGCTCCCTTTTGAATTTTCGACTTCTTTCCGTGGAAGGGTCTGTTTTCAAGAAAAATGACTCGAGATTTTCCGCTAAGCATAGGCCTTCTTGTAATTCTTTTAATGTTAAATTCTTAACTGCACAATCTTCATCAGAGCTAGCGTCCTCAAAATCTATTTGATTTGCATCCAGGGATGCCATTTCCATCAAATCCGCTTCGTCAACTTCTTCTTCCACTAATAATTCTTGAATATCTTCAGTAGCCATATCCACAAAACCTTTGCCTCCGATTGATTTAGCGACTTTTAATATGGCACCAATTTCGTTTTCTGACGTTTCACGCATGTTTTCTGTTTCAACTGAAGAGGGCCATATCTTCTTCCAACACGCATTTAAGGTTGATGTTTTTATTTCTTTCAGCGACAAAGATATGATTTCGATACAGAGCTTGATTGAAAATTTCTTCCAAGCTTCCATTACGCTAATTGATACCGAATCAGTTGCGTCTAAAATCCACTGTAAGGATCTTCTTATATAATACGTTTTAAAGGTATAAATAATACCTTGATCCAATGGTTGGAGCAACGAAGTAGTGTTAGGTGGTAGGAACACTATTCTGACGTTGGGATGAGTCAAATCTTGTGGGTGGCATGGAGCGTTATCTAAAAGTAATAGCACCTTAAAGCTCAAATTTTTCTGCCTTAAATAACGCTCAACGCTTGACACAAAACAATTTGAAAACCAATCTTTAAATAAATTTCCTGTTACCCAAGCTTTTGGATTTGCTTTCCAGTATACCGACAAAGTGAACAAAACCGTGTTATAAGATACCGTGTTATAGGAGGGTTACCTGTAATTAGTTCTCGATCCCCTCCATTTCAATATCAGGAAGATAATTCCCTACGCGGCATACTGTATTGCTATATTATGAAAAGTTTCCTCCTTTCTTTGAAGGTCAGACTGGTCGGGGCCGTCGAGTTCGGCCTGGTGTCGAACACCATGGAGAATTCATTCTGACTGTTATAAAAATTTTTACGTCTCCTGACCAATCAGACAAGGATGCTTATTATTACGCGTAAATCACAATCGCTTTCTTAGGGTGCAGCATTGCTCATCATATTTCCAACTGAAAATCTGATTTCTGGCTCTCTAAACAGTTTATACAAACATCTGTAGATGAGCGCATACTGAGTTGCGAAAAATATAACTCATCGATATTTTTCTTAAAATATCATCTATTCTTCTAATTCATTCAATTAAATCAAATCTGCCTTCTGTAAGCAATTTCATGCGTGAATGAAATAGAAAAGTATTATTGAGCATCAAAACAGGAAATTAGGAAGCAATATACATGTAATAACAATTATATGGTTGACGTTAAATTAAAATATATATATAATTTGATTACAGTAGCAAAATGACTGATGATATATCGAACCGAAATAAATAATGGTTTTTTCTGGTTTTTGGTTCAATTCCTGTTCGAACAGTATGAAAATTTTATTGTGTTATATGAAGTTAGTTTTAGAATTTCTTTTATCATATTTTATTTATTTAATAAAAATAAATAAAACTTATAAATTATGTGTTTCATTTATTTTTATTTCAAGTGCTAAAATTATAAAAAATGAGAAATTAGAGAGAGTTAGAGTATATAATTACTACCTTTTTCCCTGCATGTGCATCCTGTAACTTTGGAACAAATTAGGGAAGAGAAAATTGCGATACATGTGCAATAACAAAAATGATGTCTATTAAACATCTTCCTTATCACTGTTGCGACTTGCATAAAAATAGTATGATACGATAAGTAGAATTTTTATTTCCCTTTTTGTATAAATCTTCTTTTTGGATTAAGTAGAAAATATAGTACATCCATTTCAAATCAGAACTTTTTGATTTGGACATCTTGCGCATCCCGATTATTACATACTTTGCATACTTTAAATAGATTTCTTTCTTTTCTATAAATAAATTAGAGAGGCATACTTTAGATCCGCCAAATAGATGTTCTGTGTTCCTCTATACTTATAAATCAGTAGAGAAGAACATTATTAAGCATTTTATTAATCGGTGATACAAAGGTATTTTCAAATCTACTATATTAAGCTCTTGTATAAAACCATTTTGCAACACTCTCGCTAATCTTTAACTAAATATTTTAAACATTTGATTTCCTTAGAGAACACGAACAAATGAAAAGGAAAATATTATAAGAAGTTTTTGAAGAAAGCAGATGTAGCGCTAATATTCCATATCTAAAATTCAATAAGTATTTTAAAAAATTGAAAAATTTAAAACATAGATTATTATTTGGAGAAAATAACTTGAAGTTCATTTAAAGTAAAAAAGAAAAATCTCAGTTTAATTGCGAAATACATTAAGTCATTGGAATTAAAAAGAGCTATTTAACAAATTATACAAGTTAAAAACCAGGATATATATATTTAAAATAACGTCAAAAAATACTGAATTCATGAAGATGGAAAGGAATATTTTATCTATGGAAAGATGAGGAAAATAAAAAATTACAACTTGACATTTTTAAACTATATCACGATAGGTTATTAGCTTCAAAAACTTTTGATTTTAGCTGATAGTATCAGAAATATTTAAGTCAAGAGTTCATATAAAGGCTGTTTGCTATTGATTCACGTTTTGTAAGGGAAGAAAAGCTATTGAAAAACTAATAAATGAACTACAATTAATAAATTAACTGAATATTGTTCAAATGAAATTTACAAAGTTCACGCTCGCTTTAACAGGCAATTGAAATGATAGATACATACATTTTTAATAATTCATATTTTCAATTTTATTCAAACATTCATAATTATTTTTGACCATTTAATGAAAAACTAAAATCATTCAATGTGTGTGCGAGGCAATGCATAATTTTTTATTATGATTAATAATAAAATTACTTTTATGATTATTAAAAACCGTATTCTGAAATGTATGTTTTCCTCAATATCGGCAGAAGAGGGGAAATATATCTCCCTCAACGTCAAAGGGGGATTCCGGTGTCATTTTCGGTGACCATTTGAAGTAGCTCTTTTCTTCTTCCGCCCTTGCCCTAAAGCTCCGGGGGGTAATTTTATGTAGCTACTAATTAACGAAACAGGTGGTGGGAAACAGAAAGCACACGTTTTGGTGTTGAATACAAAAGGGCTCATGGCGTTAGTGCATTTATTTTCATGAAATATTACGCCAAAACTGGTAAACTCAAATTGGTTGATATTGATTGACAAACAATTTTAACCAATAGTATTATTTTGGATGCTCTCACTACAAACTTTGAAAACTATTGATTAGGTTATGCGAGAATATTGGTGTGCAGAACTCAGTAAGATAGATATTTATAGAGTATTGAAAAATTATTTTTCGATCAATATCAATTTCATAAAGAGTAAGTTATTTTAAATTCATTAAAATTTATTTGTCTGTATAAATTTTATTTTGTTTCAAGTTTAACTTAAAGTTCTCACTGTGGGGGTTAAAGTTCTCACTGTGGGGTTTTTTTTTTTTTTTTTTTTTTTTTGAAGTTTAACATAGATTTTATTCGTGAAATATTATTTTAGATGGAAACTTTGTTTTAAAATTCTGACCAAGTCTATAATTTAGAATTCTGTTGCTCGCAAATTCGCTTTAAAATATTCTTAATTTTTTTATAGAAAATTGATCATTAATGAATGTTTTTATTTATAAATTAATTGATTTAAAAAAATTTATTACTAAATTATCTTAGCTATTAGAAATATATATATATATATATATATATATATATATATATATATATATATATATATATATATATATATATATATATATATATATATATTATTATATATATATATATATTTGATTTTATGAATGTAGTCAGTTTTTTTAAAATTCATCATAATTTTTATATTCCATTTTTCGAATTTTTTATTCTCTACTATATTTTATTTTCAAATAGAAAATATTTATAAGACTGTTCAACGTCAGAAAAAAATTTGCCCTTGTCGAATTTATAGATGAGAAAAATGTTCTTTTTGTTGTGCCAACTACTTGATGAAGATATGATTCTGTGTTGATGGTCACCACAAAAGAATATTAATGAAACCAGAAATCTGAGTAGAAGAGATGAAAAGCCGTTGGAAACTAGTGAAAAGTTTAAAGTGAAATTTGTTTACCAATCATGTGAAAGTTTTACTTTATTAATATTATTCATTTTACTATCATTTTTAGCAGCAACATTTTAAAATATGAGAAATAATTTTTAATTTCAAACATAGAATTATTTGAAATTTTTGTAACTTAAAAGGTTTTCTTTAATTGAAAAGCTTAGATGAAAGGTTATAATACCTGATTCCTTTTAATTTTTGGGTTTTTTTTTCATGTTTCGTTTAATAGAATTCTATGTTAAAGCATGCTCATCATGCTTTAACATAGAATTCTATTAAACAAAATCGATTTGGAGGCCTTCTGATGTAGGAGCCTGGGGCTCCATAGGCCACTGCCTTAGTCAGGCTCTGTATCTATAAAAAATTAGATAGTAAGAGGCATTTTTATTGCAAGCAGAAATTGTATAGCTAAAAATATTATTTTCATAATTCCATTACATCAATAATTCATTTAAATTGCTAAGTTGATGTATGTTTTGCATGATTTATATATCAAATATGGGTATATTAGTAAAAAACTATTGTTTAGGCATATTTTAATTCAGGCAATCTGATCTATTGTCATTTTTAATGTAATTGATATAAAAGTGTTCTATTATTTACATATTATTAGTATTTAATTTCTCACTTTCATACTTTCGATAAATTATAATAATTTTAATATTTATTTTTAGCCAATTATGAAAAGACAAATAAAATGCTAATGTACTATCGCTATGACAGTGACATTGAACCACTCTCAGCTGAAACAATTGAAGAAGGTTTGTGCAGCAAAAATATAGATTCAGAAATTCAGATTAATTCAAAAAAGATGTGTGATAAATGTAGAAGTAATGAAGGTTTGACTGATATATAAATAAGTATAATTACAGTGTAGAGATAGCGTTTCAAGTTTCATACTTAATGATATTTCATTATTAAAAGGTCTTGTTCTCAAAAAATTATAATTTCTATCGCTATTTTATATTTTAATTATATATATATATTTACTCTTTGCAACCTTTTTAATTGTTTACATATTTTACTCATTTTTAAGGCTAAAAATAAGTTCTTTATCTGGAATGTTTCATTAACTGTTTTTTTATTTTATTTTTTAAGAGTATATGATTTTTCAAACTGTAAAATGTAAATTATTCACTATAAATTATTTTTCTTCTTCGATTATACTCGTGAAAATATTTTAGAACATTATATTGGATTTAAAATTAAACTGATGCTTAGATTAATTCAATATTATTTAATTGAAATTTTTTTGAGAAATAGTTAAATAATTTTTCACTATTTTCAATCAAACTTTTTTCATATGGAGAAATGATAATGTTTATATTTGTATATCTATATGTCCTTCTAGCAATGTTGAAATCCTTGTTCAGTGTAATCTTGGAGCTGAAGAAAGATGTTCAGAAGAATACTATGCTTTTGCAGTCCCTACTCCCGCGCACAACTATTGTGGATGAGGAGGGTGTATTGACTATTTGTATTTTTGATGAATTGAAAGTTATGAAAGAAAGGCTCAAAGACAATGAAGAATTTAGTAGAATAATAAAAATATTACATTAAAAAAGTCTGTTTTTTGTGTGTATAATATATGTATGTACATAATACTTTAATAGGTTATTATCAAAGAAATTACTTGAGTAATTCTAAGAAAATCAAAAATTAATTAAAAATTTTGAATTTACAATTTAATATTTTTACAAATTAAAATTAATTCCTGACTCAAAATTATTTGAAGCATTTATCATGTGTATATAAATGCAATTTATCATCTTAGAAAAATATTTTAAACTGCATGTTAATAAACAATATATAAATTTATAATTTATATAAATGAAAAAGAATATTTTGTCACATAGTATAATAAGCGAGTATTACTTTATATATTAATTAATTATTTGCTATGTTTTAAGGTATACTATCATTTATAAAGGGTACAATGCAGCCGCACACAAATATTTTGAACCCAAATTTATATTTTAAATTAAATAATTTGTGTATTTAAATGTATCTGTATTTAAATTTTTCAAAAACTTAATCATATAAAGTAACTTAATTTAATGCCAACCAACTTGTTTAGTGGTCAGCGTGCCTGGCTACGGATAAGGAGGTCCGGGGTTCGAATCCCGGTTCAGGCATGGGTGTACTTTCTCTATCTATCCTAAGGATAGCATATGACGTTGATTTAAAAAAAATTTTCTTTAGGTTAAAGTCTTGTGAACTTTGGGCGGTAAGGATGAAAATGAGTGCACAAGAAGAGTATTATCAAAACTCCTTAGCAATGATCTTCACAAAAATTTAATTGGAAAGGAAGTCCACAAAAATCTTCTATTCAAGAATTTCAGAAAATTTTACAACTGATTTCTATTAATTAAATAGAATTTACATTTTAAATGATTATTCATATTAATTATAATGATTATTTTTCTATTTTATTTATTACATTGAATTTCCCTCTCACACACAAAATAATAGAAAATATACTTTAACAAATTATAACTTACTACGTCACAAGTCTGGGCAATTTTAATTACCAGTTGTTCAACCAAAACTCCTGTTGATGCAAAATTATTGAATGGAAATTGATTGATCTGATCTGATTGGCTTAAAATGAGTTTGAAATTTTAATGGACTTTGGAAACTTAGGAAAACTTAATGGAAATTTTAATGGATTTTAATGGAATTTTAATTTTATGGTTATTTCATAAAATTTATTTCTGAATTTATAAAGTTATTGTTCATTAATCAATTATTTATGAGAAATAAATATTTAAATTAATGAAACTAATAGGATAATAAAGGAAACAGTAAAGGAATAAATTGAGAGAAATAAGAATATTTACATAGGAACAGGTAAAAGTATTTATACAAGAATGTATACATGCTATAATATTTACAAGGTATAACTGGGTCTGCAATACCATATCTCTATCTTTACCTTTCTTTTTATATTTTATCTATTTACATATACATATACATTAAAAAAATTATCTGTTTTTATATACATTTAGTATGCATACTTGTGTATAGGCATTTTTCATCATAATTTTTATTTTTTAAAGTTTTCTTTTTCACATATGGAATGAGATGTAACAAAAAAGATTCCTTTTATCTTTTTAGTAGTCTCTTTTTTTTCCATACAAAGAAGTTGTAGAAAATGTCAATCCGCAGTAATCCACTGGGTCCTGCTTGAACACCAGAGGGCGTTCTTTGCAACTTGTATTTGTTATATAGTTTTTTAGTGGCACTAATGTTTTTGCTCGCTTTTGTAGGAGAACTATGTTTCTCAGCTCGGGTCGATTTAATCGGCCAAAAGTATTTAATTTTTTGTGTTATTAAATATTTGTTACGTTTTCAATTGCGTATTTATTTAGTGTACTTCTGCAGTGCCTTCACCGGGTCTATTTAGTTTTTAGTTTGGTATTTTTTTTCAGAAGTAGTTATCAAAGAAACATTTTCTATGCACAGTTCATTTCATGGTGGTTGGCGAGGAAACTCTGGGCAATATATGAGCAATGAGCGGGGATGGAATCTACAATGGGTACTTAGGTCATTATAGGACGGAAGGCTACTTGTTGTTTCGTTATTAGTTTTATCAATATTTTTAATCATGTTATACATTATTTTCGCGAAGAATCGCCACCCTGAGAGAACTCAGGGTAGGGATTTGTAATTCTTGTCTGATTTTTTAATTTCTAATGAGCGAGGGGGCCTTAACTGGCCCATCTGAGGGATTTATTTAGGAGAGTTTACAGTTTTTTAATTTTACTGTCATGGGTGTAACCCCATATAGGGCAGGCAAAGGAAATAAGTTGTCGAAGATATGCTTTATAAATTAACACTTTATTTTCCATGGAAAGTTTTGAATTCCAATTGATAAGTGGGTATAATGCAGCTGTTTGCTGTTTAAATGTGTTAATAATTTGGATCAGATGGGGGTGCCATGTTAATTTTCTGTTGAAAGTTACTCCAAAATATTTAAAGGTTTGTGACCATGGTATAATTTCGTTGTTGATCTTTATTACGATGGGTGTAAATAGTCCTTTTTTGTTAAAAATTATGGATACACTTTTATTTACATTAATAAGAATTTTCCATTTAACGAACCAGAATTCAAGCTGTTCTAAATGTTTGCTGAGTGATTCTGTGATATATGATGTTTTCCTACCTTGTGCTACTATGAATGTGTCATCTGCAAAAAGATTCAGGGCAGTTAGTGTTGATATTGGAATGTCGTTCACATAGATAAGAAACAGTCTTGGTCCCAATTTGGACCCTTGTGGCATGCCGGCTAAGATTTGTCTACATGTTGAGTATGTACTACCAATCTACATACTCAACACGTAGACCCCAAAACCCAACCTGGAACTTTCGTCCTAAAAGATAGGAAATGAGTATCTTAATGAGTGGATCGAGTATAGACCAATATTAATGAGTTTGTGTGCACAAGTCCACCAATCCAAACTCGATCGAAAGCTCTATCAAGAGAAACTGCTTTTGTACTTTTGTTATGTTGAAATCCCTGAATGATGATTTCCCCTACTCTCATAAGTTGATGCGTTGATGAATGTAATTTTCTGAACCCGTGTTGTTCGGGGATAAGAATACTATTGTTTTCTAAAAATTCAACTAGTCTTTTTAGAATAATTGCTTCGGTTATTTTGCTTACAGAGGGCAGTAGACTAATAGGTCTATAACTTGAGGGAAGGTAGTTGTCTTGTTTTGATTTTAATATTGGTACTATTACTGCAATTTTCCATTTTTGAAGAAAATAATAATGAAGATAATAATGTTATTCTTAATGTCTCGTTAACAAGCATCGTAATTTTGAATAATATTTTGTTTGGAATTTTCCTTAGCATTTTGTTTGTTATTCCGTCAATTCATGGGGATTTATTATCCTTTAATTTCTTGATTATTGCCATTACTTCCGAAGGGGTGGTGCTTTGTATGATTTGTGCGTGGGGTCTGGAGAGAAATCTGAGTATGTTGCTTGCAACCAGATTTTCGGTTCTGAAGTCGTGTAGGTCATTAATGGTGAATTGTGTTTCAAAAACGTCAGTATTGTTTCTCTTTTCTGTTTTTCTGTGTAGGCAATTGTATTTTGGCCTTGAATGGGCGGAAAATACTGTGGTTTCTTCTTGAACATACCTTCCAAATGGATCGGTCGTGAGTATTTAATGATTTTAATTTTTCTCTTCATTTTTGGGAGTTGTATGAACTTATCTTGGCTCAGAATTCGTTATTCGCTTTATTATATTGAATTTTTATTCGGGGGGATCTATGCTAATTTGTTATAGCTTCCTGAGTCTGATTTTGTTTTTGTTTGCTTTCAAAATTCTGAGGTAGTAGGGTAGGAGGTGAGTGGGACGAAGGGAGTGGGGTTTTTCTGATTCGTGGTGTGCTGCAAGCACTTCCGCCTCCAAGCGAATCGTATGATTTTTCAATTTCATCTCCTTTGTTTGTATTAATGTGTAAACGGGTTATTATTTAAAATTTGATTGTATTTGGTCCAATCCGTGTTATGAAGAGTGGGAGTATTAATCAAAGGAATTCTAAAGTCAAACTCGATCATGACCCGAACTGAGTTCCGTGATTGTGTAAATTTTAGTGTTATATTAATGCCTCTGATGAGTGCAATATCAATTATTGTTGCTGAATTAGCACTAAAATGTGTGGGTGTGTCAGGTGCATGGATTTTTAGTTCGGCTATATCAGCGAATGTTTTCATTATTTGACCTATTTTGTTGTGTGACCTACAGTCCTATGCAGTGTGCTTAGCATTAAGATCTCCAAATATTAAAATATCATAGTTTGTTGTAAGCATTGCTTCAAGATCCATGTTTATGTATTGATATTGAGTTCTAGGTTTGATGTATGTGGAGCAGAATGTAATATGGGGTAGTGTTGGCAGGGTCAATGTGACCAAGGTTGCCTCTATTGTAATTAATTTGCGTGTTGTGTTTCGGTACTGTAAGAGATTACTCTTGACAAAAATAACTGTCAAAACCCATGCTAGGGTGGCACTTCTTGGGCGATCATTTCTATAGCACGCATATCCTGGGATGTGAATATTTACATAATTTGTTAGTAATGATTCATGAATTTAGATTATATCTGGATTATGCTCATTTACAAAGTCACGAAATTCGACTACAGGTAACCCTCCTATAACACGGTATCTTATAACACGGTTTCGCTATAACACGATTCGTAAATTGCGGGAAAATTCCTACAACACGTCATCCTATAACACGGTTTTGTTCCAATATTAGAGGTTGTTATCGGTCGGCGGCATCCCTGGATGCAAATCAAATAGATTTTGAGGACGCTAGCTCTGATGAAGATTGTGCAGTTAAGAATTTAACATTAAAAGAATTACAAGAAGGCCTATGCTTAGCGGAAAATCACGAGTCATTTTTCTTGAAAACAGACCCTTCCACGGAAAGAAGTCGAAAATTCAAAAGGGAGCTGCAAAACTGTTTAACTCCATACCGCGAAATTTACAATGACCTAGTAAGAACTAGTCAGCTTAGTTCGATTACAGAATTTTTTAAGAGGGGAAAACATACAAAAACTTTAAATAGAGAAAAAGTTCTGAAAGTGAAGGCGATATCATTCCACCCAAAAAACGTTCTCGGTTGATTGTACTGAGCAGTGACGACGAATAAATTCATTAAATTAGGGTTGCGTTAGATTAAAATATTTTTTCTTACTTTCTGTTGGATATACATTTATTATTTAATAAAAATTAAGTTGTTTATGTCGAATTAAAAAAATATTTGTTTTTAATAAGTTTTTGGAACGTAACCCCCCTTTTTGTACTAGTTCTGGGTCTCATACAACACGATTTCACACAACACGGCAATTTCTAGGAACCTAACTACCGTGTTATAGGAGGGTTACCTGTATTTTGCTTCTAATACCACAAGAATTCCACGATAAAACTAG
This sequence comes from Latrodectus hesperus, assembly GCA_037975125.1. Classification (NCBI taxonomy): domain Eukaryota; kingdom Metazoa; phylum Arthropoda; class Arachnida; order Araneae; family Theridiidae; genus Latrodectus; species Latrodectus hesperus. Next base: position 30,017 of record JAJQOW010000799.1, on the reverse strand, counting down.
AAATCTCTGTTGTGTAGCACACATTAAGGGGTGTTATTAACTTGTGCTTAAACATGTCTATGAGGACAAACATTTTATCCATTGGGTCAGTTTTGGACTGAATTCTTTTGATGGCTTCGGGAATATTAATTCCCTTAAATACTTCTCATATTTCTTTTATGAGTGTGAATAAATCACTAAATTATTTTTATTTTGTCCATTGCTTGGAACAGTTGCATTGGCTAGGGGGTATGGGTTCGAGTGCCACGGTAGAGGAGGTCTCTATATGACCAGTCACTATACTTTCGTATGAGGTTTTCCTCTCTTGCATGATTACTTTTAAATATTTTCGGTTTTGGAAATTTCTCACATCCCCGATAGCTTGCAGGATAGTTCCCACTACAATTGCAGCAGACTGGCGATTCTAGTTTTTTGTCCTTGGGACATTCTTTTGCATTATGTGCTTCTGAACATTTCAAGCATCGGGGTGCCATATGACAGAAATCGCTTGAGTGTTGAAAACGTTGGCAGTTAAAACACTGCATAACTTTTTTGTTTCCTCTATAATGTTCGATAGTAGGGTTTGAAATATGAAACAAACTTTTTAATTTAAACATAGCACTTATTTCTGGGCCATTGTAGAGTTGGACCAGAAATAGAGGTAGGGGTTTTCCATTTCTCTGTCTTGCCATCCTGTTTACTTTGTAGATTTTATAGCCTTGATTAGCCAAGTCAGAAACAATTTCCTCACTTTTTGTGGTCATTTGAAGTCTCTTGACTACAAATTTATGGGGTTTCTCATTTTTTTCTCTTAGGAGGATATATTCATTGTTGTTAGATACAAGAAATTTAGTAATTTCCCTGTGGTTGCCTGCAGTTTTGGGCACCAATTGTTAATATTTACTTGGAGCTCTCGCTTCAATATCCATTTTTCATTCTTTTTTTAGTTTAGTCATAAATGAAACATGGCTTCCACCATACCTTACAGTTATGGGTGGAATTGTAGAGGCAATTTCAGTCACTGGCTGGTCATCCATTTTTTTCATGGTTTTCTTCCTCTGGAGTTAGCCCACTAAATGCGTTAGTCACAGCTATGGAGGTCTTGGTAATACTCTCAATCACAGCTTTGGCTGTTTTCTTGAGGAAAATGAAAAGTTCCTCACCATCATTAGTTCGTTTCTTATTAAATTTATTTGTTCATGCATTTTATTTGCTCAAATTTGTGATTCATAATATCTTTCAATGCGCAAAATTTTTAAAAAAATTGAGAAAAGTTTATTTTAAGATAGAGATTTCTTTTGAAATAATTATTTAACATACACTTGTACACATCAAAACAAAATATTTGGTGTTACATCTAGAATAAAATTATAACTAATAAATAACCAATAGATTTTTGTATGTATGAAAGTAAACTAGTTCACAAAATTCATTTGAATTGGATTAAAGAAACAGCTCCTATCGAGTCCTTCCATTAGTAAATCTCGCCCTAGTTTTTTTTAAAGAACAAATTTTGGGCTAGTAATTAAGAAATGCTGAGTTTCAATAGGTATCATATGCACGGTATTTAATCATATTCATTATTTTGGATTGTTATGAAAAATTATTTTTACTGAAATTATTTTTTATTGTTACTGCGATCTATTAACTCATTGCAGTAAATTACTTTTAAGTGATTTTTATCATCTAGTAAGCAAAAGTTTTAACCCAACGATTTGACCTTCAGTTCAACACTCACGTTCAGGATTGAATTTTCACTTCAGATTTGTAACCTATGTAAACTGCAAATCCTGGCCCCAATTATCCATTATGTGCAACATTTCACTATCTCACGGATTATCTAAAGAAAATTGTTTAATCATAATTCCCAGACAATTATAGTTTGAAACTATTTGTCAGTGAACACTGAGATTCATTTTTTTTAAATTTGGCTTGTCACCCTTATAGTTACTTTGTGTTTGCAAAGAGTATTTCAAACACTGTACAATTTTACGATTTAAAACTGAGCGTCTGTTAATATTTAATGCTCTGAATTTCTGTTCTTTTTTTACCTTAACACACAGTATTTATATTATACACGCATTGTGTAAATGTTCTAAACAAGGGCAATATAAAATAAGAATATATTAATATACTTGTGTGCGGGATAGCATTCTTCTAGAAGAAATTGTACCTTAATCAGCAGAAAGTTATGGATGGAGCATTTAAAATATATGCGATCGTGAATAATTTGTAAACTCGCATGAAATTATAAATAAAATATGAACACATGACAATGAGTCAAGATTCATATACATCACTTTTGTAATAGTATTTTTAGATGTTTAATTTTCAATTTTTTGATGGACAATAAAAAGAAAATGGTAGCTAACGACTATTCAGTTAATTCAATATCTGGTTTGGTTTGTTTGTCTCTCGTGCGCAAAAAATGACGATTAGCGACAATCAGGCAGGGATCCACGGTTCAAAGTTTGTCCCTGCCTTTTTCCTGATATCCAAACCCAAGGTGGGATTCGAACCCATGAACTGTTTAACAGAAAGCAAGAGTGCTAACCACTCGGCTCAGTAATATCTCATTAATATATAAATCATATAATCGAAAAATTTTTACCCAGAACCTTTTTGACTTTTTATTTCTAGAATATTTAGCTATCCTACTTATATTTGTTAAAGTATGAAATAAAAGAAATTTTAATCCTTTTCCAAATTTGGAGGTGACTTTAATTTCATGTTTGTTAAAAATATGTTTAATTTATTTTGACTGTATGAGAGAAAATTATCTATTAATAAAATTATTCCCATAATGTATGCTTAAGTATATCATTAATTGTACTTATATTTTTACAAATAATTTCAAAGTTCTCTTAACAATTCTGGTGACAAGGAATTTGTGTAATTTAATTGTAATATTAATGAGTAAAATTGCTTGTAAAGAAATTATTTTTTATACAATGAAAGTAAATGAAAAATTCATTATATTATTAAACACTAAACAATTTGTAATTTTATTTTTTCCTTTAAAAATGTTAGTATAATTTATAAAAAACACATTTAAAGTTTTGCTGATATTCAGTAAAAGTGCTTACTTTGTTCTATTTTTAATCTTGATCCAACTAAAAAGTTCTGTGCACTCCCACATAAGAAAGATTTATTTGATGAATTGGTACTTAAACTTTCATTTATCTTAGTTTATTATAAGTAGATTTTGATTTTTGTAAAAACATCATTATATTGAATTTAATAATTGTTATTTAGTTAACTAACATGACTTAGTAAATTTTATACAGATTATGTATTTATAAAGTTTTAGATGAGAAGTTTAAATCTACCATCTAAATGATAATTTAAAACAAATTTGTGATTTTTCTGTGCCATTCATTTATTTGAGTTGAAAGAATGAAATTTGTAGTTTGGTATTTTTAAAGTTTAAAAACCTTAACAGTTGCATTTATTTTGTGATTAATATTTTACTAAAATCAATTTTTTTAAAATATGTATCTCATTTTTTATAGTAACTATTTTATATCAAAATATTACAGATGATAAAAAAAACTTTTTGATAAAATGTGTTTGAAATTTTTATACATATAATTTTTTTTAAAAAAAGTTAACTTATTTTTATATATCTTGTAAATAATTTTGATATATGTGGGGTTCTTACTCTTGATAATGAATTTAATAGAAATGCTTGGTCTTGTAATTTCTAAGAAGAATATTTGTTTAAGGAACTCAATTCTCTTTCATTTACGTTCATTATTTTCTATTAGAAATAAAACTTAAAAATAACTGAATAATTTAAAATTTTTTTCATAATTCAGATGTGCCAATTTGTAATTGGCTGCCAAAAAAGCTGTGTGAAGAAAACTTGTGATGTTAACCTTATAATTTGCTTCATTTATTTAATTTTATAGCTGAACCAAAATAGTATGTCATGATTAAAATATTATAGATTCTAAAAAAATATTAATAGATTCAATAAAATAAATATATGTATTTTATGCATACATATGTGTATACATATTTGCATATAATTATGTGCACACAATTATAAATATCATTTAAATATAATATATGAATTGAACTTTATATGTATATTGAATTTTAATCTTAAATATTTTATTTCCAGAGTGAGAACTTCATTTAAAATTGTGTAATTATTTTATATAAATATACTGTTCTAATTAAAGTAATTTTAACTGAAAATAAAAGTTGATAATATTTCAATATCTACTAGCATTCAATTATTTATCTTCTATTAAAGCACTTATTTTTATGAATGCTACAATTTTCAGAATTTCTAATTATCAAGATTTTAAAACCATTAACATTTATTATATATAAAATAGTGTGCACATTAATGATAAAAGTACTAATTTATATTAAAATTTCACAGTTTTTCTTTTCATAAAACGATTTAGATTAATTTCTGATGTTGTTTAATTAAAATTTTGGAAGGTCAGTTACAAGTTATCGCCCATTCTATATTTTTTCGTGTTTGATTTGAATTAATAAAAGAAAAAGCAACCCACTTTTTTTACAAATTTTCTCTTAGATTATTATTTTATTTTTTACTCATAACATGCATCTAGGGCGCTCCGTGGCTGAGTGGTCTAAAGCATCACCGCTAATCGCTTGAGAGCGTAGGAGTGTGGGTTCGATTCCCACCGTGGCCCTGGGTGTTTTCTTCGTTATTCTTCTGTGGTTGTACATCTGTCATTGTGCTATTTGTCCTATTATCGACGAAGACTTACAAGCGGATCTCAAGAATCAAGCATACAAGTCTGAATATATGTTATGTAATAAAATAAATAAAAGCATCTAGAAACTGCTTATAACTCAATTGGATATTTGATTTGCTAATGAAGTGAATTGACACAAAAGGTTTGCTGGTGTTTTGGAGTCTCTTACATTTGCTTTTGCATTGCCTAGTGAGATATGAATATGAGAATATAAAATTTTAAAGCAATTTGTTCAAAGTATTTCATACTAAAGTTATTAAAGTAAAAAATAAAAAGTTTATTAGATATTAAAAGTGAAGCAAATTCTTTTTGTTTTGAACATGACTTATGAAATACACTTTGGAAAATGTACTAATTTACTATAGGAATTGCGTGTAACTTTCTTTGAAGTACAATGATAATCTTTGAAAAAAGAACCAAAAAGGAATTTCAAAGAAAACAAAATTTTTACTTCAATTAACTTGTTACGTTCATCTGTATTTCATATCTTATTGTCTTCCAATTGATTTTTAGTTAATGTAAATTATTAATTATTTTCTAATTATAAGTTATATTAATTAAAAATCTTAAAAATATATTAAAACTGAATTTACAACAGTAGTAAATGATTTTATCAATTAATTGGACAGATTTATTTTTTTCATTATATTTATTGCAAATAAGAGTTTTTGCTAAGAGACAGAAACACTTGGTTTGAGCTTAATATAACATACAGAATAGTAGAAGAAAATAATTCTTAAGCTTATATATATATACTTCATTATGTATTTTGCAAAAATTTCATGTCATCACTTGATAAGGGGTTGTTTTGCTCGCTTTTCATTATTTCCTGAATCTTGCTCAAGTTAATCTATAATCATATTTGTTGGCAAAATAAGGAAAAAAGTGATAATATTTCCTAAGTTGCTTACATATTTGTATATTCTCAGCAAAAGATTAATTTATATAACACATTTTGTTTCTCATGTTGATAAGTAATTTGAATATGGGACCAAAGAATATATACAATTTAGCTAGGAAGTCTTTTAAATCATGATGTGACACATTTAAAATGAATTTATGTAAGGAATTTCTAGGTTATATTTAGAAGGGCGTAAAAAACCACTTTGACCTATTTCAACCTAAGGGAAGTTATAAAGCAAGTTAAAGATGCTAAATTTCAGCTGTACGTTTTTTTTTTTAAATTCTAAAGGCTAAAACATGTTTTAGCCTAAAGCCTGTTTGTTTATACAAATGCTGACAATATCGTGAACATTTTTTAACTAATATATTACAGTTCAAGTTGAATCTATGAAATATAAATCGATTAAGTAGTTGATTTTGTCATTTCCCTAATAGAGTATTTCCTCAATGAAGGTATCGTTTCTCTGAGGGACTACAGCAACACCTATAGTTGTTGCTGTAGTCCCTCTGTTGACTACAGGCACCGTTAAGGAATTCCATTTGATTCCTGTTATTGAGGAATTGTAAAACTATTAAAGTCATAAATAAATTTCCATATGGACATCACTTTTTTCTTGCTTAATTTTACTCTTACTATTCTTTAGAGTTTAATTTTATATTTAAGAGCATAAATGGAACTATTAGACTTTCAACATCACAAATCTATATATATATATATATATATATATATACATACATACATATATATATATATATATATATATATATATATATATATATATATATATGTATATATATATATACATATATATATATATATATATATATATAAGAAGGAATTACTGAATACTAAATTTTCAGATTTTACTATTTCACTTGCATTGATCTTTGAAAGAAATATTTAAAAACATTTTTGCGTGAATAATGCGAAACATTTAAGATTCACTTGTAAACACGGAATACATAAAAATTATGCCAACTCAGTATGAATATTGATATCTTACATGTGACAACCGCATCTCGTATTAGGTCGGTGGCTAAGATATACATTCTCCACAAAAAATCACCATTTCTGTTTTTAGATTAAAAACGACGAAAACGTAGATCCAAAATCAGATCTAATTAAATTTTCGTACTTACGAATTTTCCTTTATATGCAAAAAGTTGGATAGGGCAGAAAAGGGTCTTTTAGATATAGGTAAGTAAAAATGGGGAGGACGACTGCAAAGGATGGAGCATCACACATATGAGTAAATAAAGAGCAATTTCAGTATGTACTTAATCTTTTAAATTATTTTCCATTGCAGCATAAGCGATTTTACAATGCGATCAAATAACTTTTAAGTTTAAATTAATAAATCACAATAAAAATAGCTTAAATTAAATTAATCAATCATTGAAACGAGTGAATGTTTTTAAATAAGCTAGTAACCGAAATTTTTATAAGAGTTCCGTTTAATTCTGTGCAGCCTTTGTTAATTAAACTCCGGAGAAGAATTCGATGAACACTCGAAATAAATCTTTCTTACATAGATTAACATGAAGAATCTCGTTCATTTTTCTCTAGAATATTTAAAACCAGTCGTTTTAAGATTGCCCTCTTCTTCGAGAACAATAGTTTGAGGAAAGTAATTTGTTAGAAGTTAAATAATTTTATTTTTATAAAACTGCTGAAACAATATGTTTTTTAGTATTAGAGCTTAATTATTAAAATAAAGTGTAATTATTTTCCAACTTGCATTTACTTTTTCACACAACCGACCTAAACTACAATTAAAATACAATTTAGTTATAACAAAAATTTCAAATTTATAACCCGTTTTTATTTTTTTTAATTATGTACACAATTAAGGTTAAGAAAATAATTTAAATATTTTAAAATATGGTTTTTTAATTAAGTTCAAATAACCAATACCATATCATTTTAGGCTATTAGTTCTTATATACAGGATGATTAAAATAAGAGATTCCATGTCCATATAACCTCAATAAAATAAAGCCTGGAAAAACGAGCTTTTATTTTGGATACTATATTAAGTTTTGAATTAAAATTACAAGCTATTCATAAATTTCATTCAAGTTTCAATGAGCAAAGTCGTCTAATTGAATGTCATATTCTAATTAAAGATAATTCATTATTAGACGATGGTTCAAAATTACAAGGCGAGTGGGAACGTTTTATGGATTTTAGTTGGCAGACATAAGAATCCGGAAATGCAGACAAAATGAAATAGCAAGCAAATGATACTTTATCTTCTAAAACAGCGCTTTTGGTATTTCTTAAATACAGATAATTTTCATTGGAAACGACATAAATAATTTACCAGATAATTTGCGAACTAAAGGTAAATAAGAGATTGTGAAGCATTGATTGTATACTATATGAAAATATTTACAGATTAAATTCTACGCTAATATTCTAAAGTTTCATGTTAAACCTTTAATTTGAAAAAGAGAATTTATAAATACCATTTCCTCTAATTATAGCTGAAACATCTTGATATTTTTTTATCGTCTATAATCGATTTCTTACATCGATTTCCTTCTCGCCAAGAATGTCCCTTTAAAGCGGAAAAATTAACTAATGCTTATTTTTTTTAAAAAGAAGGAAGGGTATTTTCTGTTAACCAGAGGTGTTTACATGAGAGAAAGGAAGACGAATCAAATAGAAATCGAATATAATAAGTGATAAAAAATACACTATTCATTTGTTTGGCCTCGTTCTCTAACAGTACAGTAACAAGAAAAAATCACGCTCTTAACCTTAAATTAATTTAAAGCTAAGATAAAGTGTATGGAATGTAAATGTATTTTTCAAAAAAAAAAAAAAAAAAAAAAAAGAAGAAGAGGAAAAAAAAAAAAGAATCGATCTCATAATTTTTTTTTAAATTATAAGTTATTAAATATTAAATGTTGGACCTCTTCATAAACGACGAATTCGTTTCCAGCTGTCGAAATATTTGGAAAAAGCTTAAACACATTTGTTACAGCAGGACAAAGGAGAATGTTTTCAAAAATCGTTAGAAAATAATCAACATTGTTGTTTTTCGCAAAACATATTTAGGCATAGAGAAGTAAGGATCTGAAGTTATAAAATTTTTTCATTAATGCTACCCGTTACACATAGTTGTATAAAGTTTTTTTTTTTTTTTTAATTTTTATTACAGAATGAATTTTTTAAATTCATTCTTTACAAATTTCACATTGAATTTGCTTACCAACCCTGAATGCATCACGACTTTTTTATGTGTTCCAATCGCCAATAATGAATACAAAGCATCTTCAGTTGAGTAGAATAAAAAAACTGTTTCCTCCTTGAAACAACGAATTTTTCAAACATAAACACAGAGGGCGGGCCTGGAATTCAGAATCCAGTAACTTACGAGACCAAGATTTATTTTAGTGTATAAACATACAAATATAAATGTTCCATTTTCATTGAGAAATTGCCTTTAACACTTTTCTATAAGAATACACACATTTAGGATATTTTTACTCCCAATCTTTAAATGTGGATACAAAAATATTTTATATTCTTTCATGATATTGAAACATTTCGACATTGTAAATTTCTTTGCAAATTACATGTTTACATAAAATGAAGTTCTTTAAATCAACTGAATGTGGATGTATATAAACAAGTAGAAACATACTCATACATATATAATTATGGAAAAATCATATTTTATATTTTCCAAATTTACTGGAAGTCCTGGAGGCTTATTACATTTTTTTCCAATGGCGGGCATACTTGGATGACGAACCCTATGCCACAACAAGGCCAGAGACTGCTCCTCATTTGTCGTTACCCAGCGGGCACCTGTGAAATCACGGAGGCGAGTAGCAATGCCCATGCCATACCACCACAAAACCGTTTATAAGGTTGGCCACATTTATACAACATCACATAAGAAAGGACAGAGAAACACAGAGAGGGAAAGAAACATCCATTCCCGAACCGGGATTCGAACCCGTGACCAACAGCTCAGAAGTCAGGAACGCTAACCACTCAGTCATTGGTCGACGGAGGCTTATTAGTTGAACGCGAAATATTTTCAGGGATACCTTTTAGATAAGCTAGTGGTGGTGGGACTAATCCCCATCTGGTCTAGTGGAACTAGACCAGATCCATGAGATCATAGACAGCCAAAAAGTCCAAAAGCAGGCGTGGACTTTTCACAGCCTCCTCACGAGAAAACCCCAAGCATTTCAAGATGTGTTGCGGGCAAAACGGAGCATTGTCGCACTTGGGGCATGTTGGGTATTTTCTTTCACCGTCCTCGAAGATCTTACACTTCAAGTGACCAGTAGAAGTCGAGATAGTGTCGTCTGATTTACTCTGGAGCCCTTAAATGTTGTGGCGGCTCCAGGATGTATTTGGAAGTACCAAGGGTGAGCAGGAGGGTCAGCCCAGGTTTTAGAAGTACGTTGTTTAGTAATGGAAGAGATCTCTGATAGTGTTAGTGCCATGCGATCTTCCAGGTTCAAAGGGTTACTGGCGGTAGCCTTTGCATGGTCGTCGGCTACTTCATTCCCAGGCAGACCAACATGCGAGGGGACCCACTGGAGGTGGATTGGGTGTTGAACTGAAAGGCTTTTCAACAAGAGTAGAATACTTCTACTAGTACTGTCGCCGATGGATTGCCAATTGAAAAGGTGCTGGATCGACTGTCTGTAAGGATCCATATCTCCGAGAAATCATTTTGTGTATTGTTATCTAACAAAGAAAGTCCACTCATGATGGCGATGAGTTCCGTTCTGAAGACGGACGTGTGGTCAGCAGTTCTTTTTCAAGCTTGAAGGAATGGTTGGAGAGTTCAATACATACTCCGTTGCAAGTTGCATTGGTCTCCAAAGCTATTTGCCGTAGTTGCAGATGAATGGTTAGTGCGCTGGCTTTGATTCAATAATTTGTGGGTTTGATTCCAACGTGGATCTTATACCGATTCGGAATTTGCTTTAAATTGTATGCCACTGCCGTCTCAGTGGTCGTGTGCGAATAATAACAGCGATTCACAAGTTAAAAAATTAGTCACTTTCGAATTTAATTTCAGTTGTACCTTTTTTAGTTCTTAGAAACTATTTGTTAAACCATAAACTTAATGATAGTATACAAAAAGATATATGAGTTACATTTACTCAGTCTATGTTACCATCAGCAAATAGTACCTGAATAATTGATATTTGTGTATCACTTAAAGATTGATTAATATTAAAAGATTAAATTTATAGTTATTTTTAGGATGAAATTATTTTAGTGAATAAATTCAGAAAATATATAAGGTTGTGCTAGCTTGATCGGCAGAGGAATCCTATTCGAGTCAGCCCTCCCCCTTCCCAAAAAAATACTATTATGATCTTATAATGGCGACTGGAGCACGCGAAATATTTCGAGCTTGCAAAAATTTTCCACTGGTATGAAGAGGAGGAAGTTAACTCAGATGTCGTTACTTGGCTGATTTATAATTGAGATGATTGGTCTTTAGTGACATTTAAGCTGGCAAAATTAGACAACTGAAATATGACTTCAAATACACGCACGTAGATACTCAGGAGCTGTTAAAAATGAGGATTGCTAACGATTCTAGTGTGTTGCTGAGTCCTCTGTGTATCACTTTCAGTTGCTCACTTATCACGCCAAAACAAATTGAATCCCTTTTCTTTTCTGATTTGCTTTGATGCTATATACTGATTGGTTATTATTTAAAATCAGCCCACCGTTTAAACTTCAACAGTTAAAAAAATTCTCATACATACATATTACTTTAGTATTATTCTCATCTTACATAAAAAGAAATGAATTCAAGAATATTTTTTTACTTTCTTTAAATGTGCCGCGCTGGCAGCCGAATGGTTAGCGCTCTTGCTTTCGGTTCAACAGTCTGTGGGTTCGAATCCCACCTTGGGCATGGATGTTTGTAGTGGTTCGGAATCCACTTCAAACCGTAGGTCCCAGTCTAATGAGCCCTCATATGCAAAAAATGACAGTTGAGTTACAAACAAATCAAACTATTAAATGTGCTTAGCTATTTTCTTTTATCATTTTAATTTGGATAACTAATAAGGGGTGAATCACAAGATTTATAAATTCAGTAAAAAGAATTCTGAAAACTAATGGGTAGAAAGATGACTTTTTTGAGAATGTACGAGTCAGTATATACGTAAAAAAATAATATAAATATTTAGATTATGTATATAATTTAAAGATATTGTTGTGGCTTATCCTCCTTTTTTCTGATGAAGTCAGACAAGATCCATAAGACCACTGATCCGAAAAAAATCTCATACAAAAAGGGGGAAGAATAAAGGTCCTTGGTGAGCTCCATGCAGTCAAGAACATTTAAAGACAGTGGATGATCGAACATAATCTGTTATAATACAATGTTCGCTATCTATATTGTTCGTTAACTAATCATCGATTAATTCGTTCTGGAGACCCTAAAAATGAAATTAAAAAAGGATGTATAATTTCTTATCAAGTTTATTAAAATAATACATACACACGATCTAGCCTGTAAAATATTTTGTTTATAGAGCGCTGAACATTTTCAATGTCGATTGCTTTTCTTTTTTCAGGATTTTCCGGAAGCAATTAATATATTTTCATAGTAAAGTGTTTAATAACATTAGTTGTTGTTGCCACCTGGAAATCGTTAATTCACTGTCTCGTATGTAGTCTGGAATTACAAGAAAAGGGGAAGGAGGCAAGCGTTCAATATGAAATCAAAACAGAAACAGATTTCTGCTTTTGGTATAAATATTCTATAAAGAAACAAAATTATTTTTTCCAATGAAATTCAATCGATAAGCAACATACAATTAATTCGAGAGATAAAAAATTGATACTTTGCTTTTGTCAACTCTGCACTTTATGCTCCGAGAAATGATCATTATTCAAGTATGTGTTCGCATTACGGATTGTTCGTTAACCAGTCACCTACTATATGATTTTTTTAATTAGCTACTTTTTCCTCGATTTGAAAAGCTGTGATACCAAAAGCTTTGAAGAAGGAAATATATTTTAATAAGTGATAATCATTTTTTTCCAATGGTGGGCACACTTGGATGGCTAAACCAACAAGGCCAGAAACTGCTCCTCATTTGTCGTTACCCAGTGGATTGCATGTGATCCAAGTCACGAAGGCGAGTAGCGTTACCGGCGCCATACCACCACAAACCCGTTTATAGGGTGAGGCCACTTTCATACAACATCACAGAAGAAAGGACAGAGAAACAAAGAAGCATCCATGCTCTAACCGGGATTCAAACCCGGGACCCCCAGCTCAGGAGTCAGGAACGCTAACCACTCAGCCATCGGTCGGCTAAGTGATAATCATACATAAAAATATTTTCTTAAAAACTTGTTTCCTTGACATGTTTATTAGTATTTTCTGCTCAGAATGGCTGACTGGGCACAAATCTATTTTAAATTTGAATTCAATGCACTATAAACATCTATGTTTGAGGTAAGATTCGAACATATGAATCATCAAACCGAAGATCAGAGGACTATTTTACGGTTAGGTGGAGTTAATTAGAAGTTAAAATAGAGGCATTTAAATTACATTCCGATGTTCAGGCGACAGAGAACAGTTAACTGTTTTAGTTAAAACGCAATATTGGAAATGAGGAAACAAATTACACAAGTAACTAAAACATAAATATTAATCTTTTTCTTTGCAATGTTGCAAATAACAGTATCTTTTCTACCCCTATGACAAGAGTTAATTGAATCCACTATTGCCTGGTGAGCGACTTAACCTTCAGTGTCAACAGAAATGCAATCACATTTTCGAATTTAAAAATTTAGAATTTGCAAAATTACAGACAACTTCATAAATGTAAAAATAAAATTTTTTAGTAATAAATCTCTTCTATATAAGGGTAAAATCTTCCATTTAGTGAATCTTGGAAAAAAGATGTGCCAGCGCGCGAGTCCTCTTCGTCACAGATTGAGATTCAAAATCATGAATTACCAGTGTTTAGAAACCTCAGTTAGAAGAGACACACAAAAACTTAGTTAACTTAACCTGAACAAGTTCAAATACTGTTTTTTATGTATAAAATAAATGATAAGCGAGACTTTTATGATTAACAGCAAAAGTTTGATATTCGACTGTGTCAAGAAGTCATAGTCCTTTGATGTTAATGGTTTGTTTGTCGCTCAACGGTCATTTTTTGCACACGAGGGCTAATTAGACCGGGACTTACGGCTTAAAGTGGATTCCGAACCACTACAAACATCCATGCCCAAGGTTGGGATTCGAACCCACGAACTGTTGAACCGAAGGCAAGAGCGCTAACCATTCGGCTGCCAGCTCGGCCCTTTGATGTTAAGTATACTCTTATATCAGAAAGGTAGAACGTTTGGTACTCATTCAGCATAGAACTTTTGTATTGGATTGCCAGAAGTGCATTCAACTTCCCAAGCCCCTATTACATCAGAGTTGCCGATATATCATTTGAGCAACTCCCGTAGACTTAACATTACGTGACGTCACAGCTCAAATTTCAGTACTTCGTTCAATTCGTCCAATGAATGCTTGAGATTACTTTCAGGTTTGCTGTAAGAAAACAACTGTTTAACTTAGTTTCATAATTGATTGCTTTTCTGTATACAATTTTTAATGTTGCCATATTTTAATTAGTAGATTTCAGATTTCATGATAAATTCTTATTTGGGAATTTTGTTTATAGCCAAGTTTTTAAAATGCTAATTCATATGATTATATAAAATGGATTTTCTTTGTTTTGTTTGATTCAGTCATTTTCTTAAAAATATTTTGGTGAAATATATAGCAATGTATTAAAATTTTTCATTTCCTGTAACCTTCACAATTTACAAAGAAAACAAGCTCTTCAATATATTACTGTATTTATTTACTAAATTTATTATCGTCTTTATTATAATTTTTTGCATATGTAAACATTTTATAACTGACTTTGCCACATATTTTACATTTTCTACTTTCTTTAGAATTATTTCATGCAGGCGATGTATAAAATAATGCTAAAGGAATTAGACAGATGATGAAATAATGCCATGGCATTATTTCATCATCTGACAGGATACGATGATCTGAATGGATTTACAGATTAAATATCAGCATGGTTTTAAAGTAATTCTATTTGAAAGTATTTATCAAAACTAAAAAATCCAAAAAATAGAACATCTTTTATAAAAATGTTAAATTTTACAATTTTTGGGTTTCAAGTTGTATCAAATTGAAATTAAGTTAATTAATAATATGAAGTAACAAATATACGATATTTTGATAACACTAAATTTTGATATCTTCTTCATTATATTCGATAATAGTTTTACATTTTGCATGACATTTAATTACATAAAAATATACCCTATTAAGAATAACTCCATAAATATTTGGAAATACTTTCAAACTATATTTGAGCAAAATTATTTGTATTTTAAAATATTCGTTAAAATGTAATCATGCAGTTATTTTCGTTCATGTTGCATTCTAAATTTGTTGTTTAAAAATGGACAACTTCAAGATTATTCGATAACACTGAATTATGACAACAAAAATGAAAGTAAGAAAACTTTTTGTACAATTTCCGCTTGGCGAAAAGACAAAACTTTATAACCATTGGTGATATGAATTGCTACTGTATGCACAAAAAAATTGCTGTTTTTTGGCAACTTATAACGCCAATAAATTTCATATTTGGCATGAAAGTTAGTGAAAACAAAATAATGTACAAATTTCAACTACGCAGCAGTTAAAAAAATCTGAAATATTATTGAACGAATTGCAGAATTTTGAGCTGTGACATCACGTAATATTAAGTCTACGGGAGTTGCTCAAACTGAAATATCGGCAACTCTAATGTACTGGCTTTATAAAGTCATCTCATTTGGGAGTAGAATTCGACTCAGGTGTCGACCTCGTCAATTCACTCGGTAAATGGATGTAAAATGTGTGTAAACGAAATCCGCAAAATTTAAAAAGAAATAAATATAAATGGTAAAACAATCTTAAGATTCAAATTTCTCCTCTAATACTACCTTATAAATATATATATATGCACAGTTGACAGATAATCCTTAACCTTTTCACGACGCGCGTTCAGGGCGAAACTGAAGTGAAAGGAATGATATTACAGGACGGGGGTTTTTCTCCGCTATATAGGCCTACCTTTAGAAAAAAATTCGTAAATAACAAAGTTAAAGTCCTCCCGCCGGCATTTTTGGTAGCATTTTAGATTATCACATAACCTATCTTATAACATTAAAACTAAACTTTAATAATGTTTTTCCTTCAATTTATATGAAAAAATATATAAAAAAGTTGCTTACTTAGAGAAATAATGCAATTCTAGTTTTTCCTAAATTTTAATTGACAAAACACTTCAACATATTTGCAAATTAATAAAAACTATACAAGGGCTGTTTACATGAAAAAATAATAAAATTTAAAATGAAGACTGCGTATCTCAGTACTCTGAGATTTTCGTAGATACTCAAAGTCCGACATTGCATGATTTGCAAGCATAAAATGTTTGTTGCGTTTTCTTTTCTTTCATCATGGTTTGTGAGCAAACAATGCACTTTCTGCGACTTTTTTCTCCCTTTTTGTTCAAATTAAGGGTAGGAAAATGCCTACCAGATAATCCTCGCCATAATAATCTGGAGTGGAGGATTTTCAAAATAACCAGAAAAGTGAGCAAATATAACCGAAAGCAGTAAAATCTGTAACGAAACTGACGCTAAAACCCTAAAAGACCTCACATAGTAGTGAAAAAACAAAATAAAAAAAGTATTCGGAGAGCTATCAGAAGCGAGAATGCTTAAATCAAGTGGAAAGTTGAAGAGCCGAGCTGTATTTGTTTACATTGCGATTTTTTCTCTCCCCACCCACAGCTGATAGTCAAAATACAAAAAAAAAGCAGGAATACGAAAAAAATGAAGGTCAGAACACTAAAACTACGTTCAGTTTAAATGTAATGGACACATAGTGCCATCTAGTGATTATTATAAATTGTTCCAGCTTAAAATGCATATATGCATCGCCCGATCACTAGGCTAGTTCTTCAGGAATGCACGAGTGAAGTGTCCGACAATCACTTTCGTCCGTACGAAATGCATTTATGACTCGCCCGTCGCGAAGAGGTTAAGGTACTGGTTTTACACAATCGATAGACAACCAAGAACATTAACCTAACCTATAATTATGTAATCGACTAATCAATTAAACTGAGAATTTCACTTTCATATTTACAAATAAAATTATACCATTTTAATTTTTACATAAAACAAAATTAAAATCTGTTCATATTGTACTCATATTTAAGCATGCATTTTAATTCTTCAAATTGAATTGAAAAAAAAATTGAAAAAAGTTTGTTAAGTAATGAGATTTCTTTTGAAATTATAATTTAACATACACTTGTACACATCAAAATAAAGTATTTCGTGTTACATCTAGAATAAATATAACTAATAAATAACCAGTATATTTTTGTATGTATGAAAGTAAATTAGTTCACAAAATTCATTTGAATTGGATTCAAGAAACAGCCCCTATCGAGTCCTTCCATTAGTAAATATCGCCTATTTTTTTTTTTTTTTAAGAACAAATTCTGAGCTAGTAATTACTTCACACTTCAGATTTGTAACCTATGTAAACTGCAAATCCTGGCCCCAATTGTCCACTCACACAATCTTTTACTATCTCACGGATTATCTAAAGAAAATTGTTTAATCATAATTCCTAGACAGTTATAGTTTGAAACTATTTGTCAGTGAACGTTGAATTAATTTTTTTTAAATTTGGCTTGTCACCCTTATAGTTACTTTGTGTTCGCAAAGAGTATAATTCAAACACTGTAAATTTTAAGATTTAAAACTGAGCATCTGTTAACATTTAATGCTCTAAATTTCTGTTCTTTTTTACCTTAACAGTATGTATTTATGTTACACACGCATTGTGTAAATGATCTGAACAATGGCAATAAAATAAGAATATATTAATATACTTGTGTGCGGGATAGCATTCTTCTAGAAGAAATTGTACCTTAATCAGCAGAAAGTTATGGATGGTGCATTTAAAATATATGCGATCGTGAATAATTTGTGAACTCGCATGCAATTATAAATAAAATATGAACACAGGACAAAAAGTTAAGATTCATATGCAAAACTTTTGTAATAGTGTTTTTAGATGTTTAGTTTTCGATTTAGATGGAGAATAAAAAGAAAATAGTAGCTAACGACGATTCAGTTAATTCAATATCTGGCTTTGGTTTGCTTGTGGCTAATCGTCATTTTTTGCGCACGAGAGAGATAATTAGACAGGGATCCACGGTTCAAAGTGGGTCCCTGCCTTTTTCCTGATATCCAAACCCAAGGTGGGATTCGAACCCACGAACTGTTGAACCGAAAGCAAAAGCGCTAACCACTCCGCTCGGTAAAATCTGATTAATATATAATGCATATTAGACAATACACAATCATTAATGCATGCATATTTCGGAAATATTCATTTTAAATTATGCAAATAATTTAACAAACGAATTGTTTTTAAAAATCGAAATTTCAAGCTTTTAAATTATAGTGCTATATTTATGAATACATTTAAAAATGAGTCATTGATAAGTAGAAGAATGAGTTGCTCATTAGTTTACTATTAAGTTTTTGACTGACTATCTAACGCATAGGTTCCCAAAGTGGTCCAGGTGGACCGCTGGGGGTCCACCTAGATGTGAAAAGAAAACAGGGGTTCACAGGTTGTAAATGGGAGTCCACGAAAATTTTTCTGGTTTTCATAATAATAAAGAACCAAAAATTTGACTTGGATTTACCTATCAACGTAGTTAGGTACTCAAAAATATTCGAGATTCAGTTCAAACACAGAATTGTATAGAACAATAGATAATAGTACAAGAGTGTACACCACATGTTGAGACTTGCAAAGTGCCGCCCGTGCGCCGTCTCATTATAAATATGACTACATTTTAGAGTTCATTGTTGATCTTTTGTCAATTGTTGATTGTAAATGTTTATAATTTTGTAGAACATCAAGTGTTATTTTAATAAATAAGGACACAAAAAAATGTGCTAATTTTTTTCTTGACACCCCCAATTTAGGGTTATATTTTTTTAGGAGATTTGTTAATGCAGCAACAGGGGGTCTACCGAAAATGATAAAACTTTGAAAGTGGTCCCACAAGAAAAAAATAATTTGGGAACCCATGATCTAACGTCTCAACCACTGAGCCACAGCACTTTTGTGATCCATCAAATTTTAAAAATGTATATAGTAAAATTTCTAATTATGTTCATTACGAGTAAAATTTGCCTAAATTAAGGAATACATGTAAAATAAAACTTTTCAGTTGTAAATACCATATTTTTTTAAAGTTATAAGCTGTTTTTATCTTCAATAACTGTGACCTTTCACAAAGTGAAATATTTGTCCACTTGAGGAAATTTCAAACTTTAACAATATTACAATTTTCTGCAGCTTATTTGTTATGTGAATTCGGATTTTCAATATTAATCTACATAAAAACGAAGAAAGAACTAGTTAGATGTAAAAAATGTTGCGAAAAAAGAATGAGAGCTTGTCATTTTTATGACTGAATGTAAATGAAATTATCAATAAATATACAAAATAACGAGGTCAACCCCTGAGTTCTTAAAAAAGAATTCTTTCCCCTTCATGTCACTACCGAAAAAAAAATACCAAACACACATATTTAATAGAAATACACATGTTTTTATGTTGTGTGAGAAAAATAAAGACACCACACCTAAGAAAAGTTTACTACAACTAAAAATATATACAAAGCACAATTTCTTTTTTTAGCATTTAAATTAATCATCCCCTGTGACATTATATTGGGTCTTAAGATACGTAAAAAACTGAAATAATGCATGTTTTCAGTTTATAAATACATTTACAGTAAACAATTTTGTCTTAAGATAATTTCATAAATTTCTAAAACTTTTTTAAAGGCAAATATAGAAAAAATTTCATTACAATAAATTTAAAACAAAATATTTAAATATTTAAAATTAAATATAGACCAACTTAACTATTAATTTAAATAGCATTTTGATTGTGTGGATAAAGCTCATTATATATATAGTCTACTACAGTCTGACGTCAACACATCCATTCTTTTCTTCAAAGCTTCAATAAATATTGCTGAAAAGTTCAAAAGAATACGTTTTGAAGTAACCTGAAATGATAAACAATTAACAATAGAGAATTATTTAAAATTCAAATATATAAAAAAAACTATGACAATTATGATTAGGAATGAATGCTATTAAATAGTACACATTTATATTTATTTAGGAATAAAAAAATTTTCCCATTCGTATAATTTCTGAAGGTGAAAAACTTATTAATTTGTATGCCTTAAAGCTCCAAAATTTCTTAGCTTCAACAAAGATGAATCCTTGTAGTTGAAGAATGAGCACAGGTTCTTAATTTGTGTTAAACGGAAACAATTTCATTATATTAGAACCATATTTCAAAATCATAATTATGACAATTTTCACTGAAATATTAATTAAGTACTTAGTTTTCGTACTGAGACTAAGTACTTAATTAAATATTAAGTGGAACACAGTATTCCATAGGATGACGAAAACGATAATGGTGCAGTCCTGGAAACTAACACCTGGCGAAAAAGGTATAACTTTGAACTGTACAAAATCTATGGAGAAGAAGCCATCATTAAATCAATAAAACTATCTAGCATGAGATGGGCAGGCCACCTCATGAGAATGAGTACAGAGAGAACACCAATAAAGGTCTTCAACACCACCCCTTTCTGTAGTAGACCAAGAGGAAGACCCAAAAAGAGATGGAAGGACTGCCTGGAAGAAGACTTAAATATACTTTAAGTCAAGAACTGGAGGTCGATTTCAAGAAAAGGGGTGGAATGGCAGAGACTTCTGAAGAAGGCCAAGATCCACAAAGGGCTGTCGTGCCAATGCTGCTGCTGCTGATGATGAAAACGATAAATCCTGTAATGAGTGTCGACGACCAGTAATAATTACCTCTAAACATCGAAACTTTACATTTTAGCTTAACATGCTTATCGGGTGACGAATGTCTATGTAGGATCTCCACTTGTCAAAAGTTAAAGTAAATTTACAGCTTCTGTTTTCCATACTAGTCGTTTCGCATCATTAGTGTTCAGGCGTATCCATGAATGATCAAGATCCAAAGGTAAGAAAAAAAGTTAATTAATCTTAGATATAATTCAGCTTAGAAAAGTCATTCCCTGGTCTCTGAACTCAGGTGTAACCACTGTGGTATTAATACAAAGGTAATTTTTTTTATCGAAAACGTTATGTAGTAATATCCCGATATTTTATTTCAGTTATTTATTCCACCATTCAAATGGATATGCTCCTTCTTAAAATTAGGTTCACACAGCATTTATTAAATACCATAATCCAGGGTTCTGCAATTAGTAGCCCACATGACCTATGGGGCATATGCAAAGAGTTTTTTTCCCTTCAAACACAATTAGAAAAGTCCACTTTAAGCTGATATCTCCTTCGCTATCCATTTGTCTTCATCCGGGACGATCATGTCAACATGCAGGAGAGAAAGAAAACTTGATAACAAGTAAAAATAACAAAAAAATGACTACACGTTGAACAAGCTGACAGCACGTATACAACGAAAAATAAATCATAACATTTCTGGCAAGCTTAATGGGCGATCCATGAAGTACGTGTAAGTAGTGCTACTCTGGTGAACATGGTTAATTACAATTGTAGCATTGCAACAATAAATAAATAAATAAATATTCAAATTTTTAATTTTTTCAAAAAAATTTTGAATTGAATTTCTAATTCAATTCAAAAAATAGCAAATAAATAAATTTTTAATTTTAATGACACTATAAATCTGCGAAAAAAGAACATAAAATGAGGGACAAATGTGGTGTTTTATTAAGAATGTAAGGCAAAGAAGTGTGTTTATGGTATCAGAAAGCACAATATAAATATTTAAGGAGTATAATCATGTTTTATACTAGCCTACAATTTTGCCGAACAGTTCATTTTGAATGGCGAAGTTATTAAGTATAGCATAGTAGAATGTGCAACCGCGTATTTATATCATGATGTTGTTGTTGTCGTGTGCCAGCTAGACTGGCAATATAGGTGCGCTGCTCCACTTTTCCAACTGAACCATATTTAGGTGTGGAGTCTGACTTCCTCAGTACATACATGTCATAGGTACCCATATATAGGATAGGCAACCATTCACAACACATTTATACAAGGAAAGGACAAAGACAGGATAGATAGAGATAGTACATCCATGCCCGAACCTGGATTCGAACGCAGGACCTCCCTTTCCGCAGTCAAACACACTGACCACAAGACAAGTTGGACGGCATTATATCCAGATAAAAGAAGAAAATGAAAACATTGCACTGTCAGGAGAGACCACAGAGTAACGCATTGACTTCATCAGTGACGAATTAACGGAGACTGCTATAGGAAATTTGATTTCCTTTGGTGCTGAATGAATAGAAGTACTGATCAACCAAGCAACGTTTTAAATTAATGGAAATTTCGCCATCAGATTCTTAACTTAGACTAAAATCAAAGAAAGTTACAATCAATCGATGACATGTACTTGAACGTGCAGTAAATTTAATTGAAAAAAGTATATCTTGTCCTGAAACAAAAAGGAAAGCAAGGAAATTGATGGAACCAAAGGTTTTAAGTGAAAAAAAGTGAGATATGGTTAAGCTATTAGAAACAAATTACAAACACAACACACGAAGAAAGAAATATTGTAATTTATCGCATTTTGATTAATTAGAGCCTTTGGGAAGGTGCACTGAAGTTTAAACATGCTGTATATATACTGAATGCAGTATATGCTAGTGTGGTGAATACAATAAGAGCAATGACATTATCGACAGTTGGGTTCATATGGAGGCACAATATGAAGACGTAATTAAATAGCAGTTTGAGATAGTTAGGCAAAGCGATAAAAAAATCGAATTACAGAAGAATGGAAATCCTCTTATTTTTAGAGACGAATAGAGAGAGATACCTCATGGTATTGTTACAATCATAAAATATGAGGATCGGGGAATCAGCTGATATATGTGAGAAATTAAATGAACTGAGAAAACCATACAAAAGGATTGTTGAAATTTGGATATCAAAAAAATCATTAGAAGCAAAACTTTGTCAACGTACAAAGCAAGCAGAAAAAGATTACATTTTATTTATTCGTGAATCACATGAATATTTCAGAATTAAAAAAAGCCATCATAAACTCAATTAGCTTTTTTAATCAATTACTGCTGATATTGATTTAGACTTAGGAGCTGCATATTGAACTCACTGACATATAATTAGGTTTGATTTGTTTGCTGTTACATTTCGCGCACGGCTAATTAAACTGGAACCGCGCGATTGTTTAAAATAGATTCAGAACCTGTATAAACAACGAAGTCCAAAGTGGGAATTGAATCGTCGAGCAACTGCACAGAAATTCAGATCACTAACCATTCGATAGCAAACTCGGCTGATTTAAAATCAGATCTAGGAAATGTTTAACACCATGACATTAACCACTTTTTACAAATTTTTATTAGCTAAAAAATTTTCTATGCATGAAGAAATGTGTTGGGAACGTTATTTATAATTCTGGGTGGACATCTATTTGCAATCAAAGTTTTCCTTGCATGAACGTCGACAAAAGATAATGTAGAAAGTTGGCTGACATAAATTTGCAAACTGTTATGAGAATTTCAACAAACAATTTCATTCCTCATTTAAAAAAATTAGAAAAATGAATAAAGTGCATTTTTGTTTCATTAAACAGATTCTACAATTAAATGTACTAGCATATAGATGACATGAAATTAGATCAATCATAAACTGAATAAAGATGCTATTTTATTTATCTATGACATCGCTAAGCGGACAACCAAACGACTTAGTGCAGTTGAAAGACATTTTTTGTCCACCTCGGAAAGTTTTTTGAAGATAAAGAAACGTATCACAAGGAAGGAAAACCGAAAGTTCAATTCCCAAACACTCACCATGATGGAAGTGCATACGGAAACACAATGTACTAGGTTATTACTTTAAAGCATAAATCAATAATTTATATAAATTAGATAAGAATTATACTTAAAATGTTGATAAGAACTATATTTAATAACTTAAAATAATGGCATTCTACTTAAATTTTCAAATTTTTTTGCAAAATCCTACAGAGACCAATGAACAGATATTGATTAAGCATGATATGTACTTTAATTTTTTAATAGTGAAGTAAACAGTAAAGCATACATCAATCACAAATTAAGAATGAAAGGGAAATCATAACATTAATTATAAAGCGAATAACTTAAGATGTCTGATATATGGCATAAGAACATCAAACCAAATAAAAAAAGCTATACGGGAATTAAGCTAAATAACAAATTGATATTAAAATTTTTTATTTTAATTCCTAATCGTGAAAATTTAATATCCTTAAAAAGTGACTTTTTTTATAAACAAACCGTATTTTTCTGAATATATAGCAGTAATATATTGTTGTTATTGTTATCCTTTGAAGCCCGGTGGCTTAGTGGCAGCGTTTCATGCTCCCATGACACAGGTCCGAGGTTCGATCCTCGGGCTGGCAAGGTTGACACACAGCCTTTCATCCCTTCAGAGGGTCGATTAACTGAGTACCAAACATGATTGGGAACTAAACACTAGGGGTCTAACGTTAGGCTAACCACCTAACTGGGACATATGCTTCGCACCCCAGGGCCCTCGGTCATGAAAATAGTTATGGGCACTGTTGGCCTTGGCCCACATGGGCTGTCGTGCCATGGAGTTTAGTTTTAGTTTTTTTAGTTATTGTTATGTCAGGTTGTCTAGCTAGGCTAGACAACCCTCATAAAACCAAAAAATATCTAAAATGTCTAAATGTGATGGGTCCCGAAAGACATCCTATTTCATGGTAAAGGGTAAAGTGAGTAATATATTGGATGAATTATGCAATTGTTGCAAATATTAAAATCAAGAACATTAATTGTTATAAGAATGAAATCAATCTTAAACGTGGATTCTTATACTAAAGCGTATTAATTTTTTCTCTGCACAAAAAGGTTAACTTGTCTAAAAACTTTTATGTATGAATTTTCATATCCTTATTCCAAAACAGGAATTTGGATCTGATAATCCATATTCCAATTTTGGCAATATTTTAAATAACATTTTCTTGATCGGAAGTATAAATTCTAATCACAGGCGGGTCAGGTCTAATTTCAGGCATTTCTGTTTTCTATATTTAGAAAAAGATGTTTCAAATAATTTTCATTTAAGCTTTTCGCAACAGTAAGTAGTCCAAGAGAATATTGCCTATCTTAAAGATGGTTTACTGAAATTTATTGATATGGCATGTAAGTCTGTATTTGTAAGTAATCTAAATTAGAATTTTTTATCGATATGACAAGTCTTTATAAAATCCATTTAAAATGTTATTCGTGAATTCATGCATATGGGTGTTTATGTTTCATATACATTCGTATTCAGGAAATATTATGTTGTTCTTAATGCATTATTAACAATTATTAAGCCACCCAATTTGTCTAGTGGTCAGCTTGCCTGACTGCGGATAAGCAGGTCCTGGGTTCGAATCCCGGTTCGGGCATGGATGTACTTTCTCTCTCTATCTATCCTGTCTTTGTTCTTTCCTTGTATGAATGAGGTGTGAATGGTTGCCTACCCTATAAGCGGTTCCCTATAGTATGTGTGTAAAGCAAAGTCGTACTTTCACCTTCGTGGTGCTCTGATTAAAACGAAAGACGCTCCCAAAAGATTCGCATAGCCAAGGCATAGCGAACTTGGCTTGTCCAAGTGTCATTAGTAACAACAACAACACAATTATTAACCTTAAAATATATCCACAGAGCTAGCAGCCGAATGATTAATATTTTGATGTTTGTTTCGCAGTTCATGGGGAGACCGTGGTGACCTAATTGGTTAGGACGTCCTTTTCATTATCGGAAGGTAAAGAGTTCGAATCCCGGCTTAGCAGAAAATCTGTTGTGTTCACTAAACATGGTTGGGTACCGTTAAATCGAAATGTCGTCCAAATTAATTGACATCTCGGGGAGTGGCTTCTGATTTTTAATTACGAAGCCTCCCTCTTGGCTGCTCCCACCAACGGGTGGAGACCAACTCAGGGCTAGGTACAGGGAAGGGTTAACAACAGATCATGTGGTGAGCATGGACGCAAATTTTTCATCGTTGATGTCATGATGGCTTGCAGAAAATCGCCACAGAGTAAAATTTGAACCAATGAAATAATCCCGTGTCTTACTCAATAACTTTTGAATTTATATCACAAGATCTTTTTCCTCGCTTACTAGATAAAACTTATTTTTAAAGAGATCTTTTTAAGTTTTTTTATACAAAAAATGAGTTTGATAAAGATAAAGCCTCAAATATTAATATTATACTAATTTTTGGGTCGATACCGATTCATGTGATTAGTATCCTGATTGAATACTGTAACTGAAAGTCAAATAATAAAGAGATTTATTGCATTAAACTATTTATACCAGTGTTAGCATTGATCTGACAAAAAACAAATATTTAAGCTAATAATGGGCGTCATTGGGAATATGCGCCATTTACAGCTATGCATAATTTAATCATTTATTCTTCTCCAAATTCACTTTAGTAACGTTACCATAAAAGCTGTTGATACGTTATTCAGGAAATTCAGTGACATAAATTAGATTGTGACAATGTTTTGCATTTTCAACCAAAGCCTTGAAACGATTTGGATATTACTTTTATCTTATATCACAAAAACAAACATTAGCCTATTTTGTTCTTTTACAGTGCTGATTTATGCACGAATTCACTTTGATACTACTTAATGGATTATATTAAACATCCTCTTTAAAAGGATTACGGATATCACATAGGGAATAACTTTCAAAACAATTTATATGCATGATCCACGAATTGATATGGAAATTAAGAAAGAAAATATGCACATATCCCAAGTATGCACATGCACATGAATAAGTATGCACAAGTATGCCAAATATCAAGCACATGCACAAGTATGCCAAATATGCACATGAACTGGTTGATTTGGTCGTCGTTTTCACATCAGAAGGTATTGAGTTCGAATCCAGACGTAAATTAAAGATCATTTATGTCCACTAACGGCGATTGGGTATTTGTTAAATCAGATGTGGTCGCAATACCTTCCAAGTGAAATGATATCTGTGCCAGGCCACTGAGAAGCCGTGTGCTGAATCCCTGCTCTTAAATTACGAAGACTTCCACCTATAACTGGTACAGCCTAATTCTGGAGAGCAACAACATACCCCAAGTGATATCCAACAGATAAGTCAATAAAAGTTGGGACCAGCAATGAGTCTGTTTTACATGGAGGTGTAAAGCCTCAAAAACACAGTAAATTATTTTAGCCTAGTTTTCAAACTATAAAGATTTTCAAGTAAAAATGTCAATCTAGAACTATGCATTTGTAATCAAAATTTCAGTTGCCTGAAGTTATAGATTTGAAATCACTAAAAGCGAACAGGCATCTGTTTGGTCCAAAAGATGTGGAGATTAAGATAAAATGTCTTATATTCCTTTTTAAATCTTGGAGAATTGTAGATATATTTTTTTCCAGATCAAGTTAATAGATGCTGTCAAGTATTAAAGACTATTTTTAACACGTTTGGTTTCTTCTCCGGACCCAAAATAATTCAAAATATTTTATTTTCATTTATTTTGATTTCCCACTATTTAAGAATTCATATTTGTTTCCAAAATATTACACTAAACTTATCGTACTTTATATATAATATATATCGTACTTTGAAATCAATGATCGTATAATGAATATCTTCCTATCATTAATGTTGAAAATGGGTTATTACGTATTACTAATGTTATTAATATTGTGCATGCTACAAACAAAACAGTTTGGATATATATCGGGTAGACACCATTCATTATTCAATGATCTATACGTATAATATTTTGTATACGCGCCAGAGCAAAATACATGTCTATCTTCAGAGAATGCTTCTGTGACCAGTTTAAATAGCTCAAGTCAACCGTTATTTTCTACTGCTATCAATTTCTTACTCGTGTAACTTGGTTCAGTTTTACAAGGATTTAATTTTCAGAAAGATAAATCCAAAATTTTCGTTGGTCAAAATCTTTTCAAAATCTCTAGGATAAATTCAGAAACAAACAAACAAAAACATTTTTTTCTGCTAAACTTATTACGTTAGACATTAAATAGGAAGAGAAGAGTGATTTCTGGTATTGTGTAGTAAGTCAAGCGTATGAAATCTCAGAAGCAATTATTTAAGGTGTTTAAAAAATAAACTGAATGATTACCTGATATTTAGTTTTTAATTTTTTTTATTTTACCATCTACGTTTCCACGTCTCAACATAGAAGCAAAATTCATGCATTTGATTCAAAACATTGTATTTTTATTGAACATTATCTAATATTTTCTTTTTTTATTGCAAGAAATTAAAATTAAAGAGAATTAATTAGCCCGAACACGATTTTATATTAATAATTACTTTTTAGAAGTGTTTTTTTTTTCAGTTTGCTGATCACAGAACTATTGCTCCCCTTATAATAAGACTCAAACTATAAAATAAATTCCAATTCTATTTCAAATATTTAGGAGCTAGAATTTTCATTCTATTTCGCAAAATGAAATTGCTTAGGAGATGATCACTGACGTATTGGTTTGCCTTGTATGCTGCTCAATCATTTTTTGAATGAGGAGCTAGTTAGACCACCGGCATCTACAGTGTAAAGTGGATTCCGAGAACCATAAAACATTCAAATTCGAAATTGGAGTCAAACGAACTGTTGAAACGAAGGCATTAACTAGTTGGCTTTCAGCTCGTAACTGATTTGAATGAATTTCTTATCAGTCGCAATCAGGATGTCCTAAACAATGCAAAGATTACAAAAAAAGGCTTAAGGCAAACCAAAGAAGTGTGACTTAAGCGGTTTGGTTTGTTTATCACTCAACGGTCATCTTTTGCACACGAGAGGTAAAGTAAACACCAGCAGAGAGGTCCCTGTACCTAACCCTGAAAGGGTTTTACCAGATTTGATGGACCCGCTGGAGAGAAAAGAAAACGGTACATACAAGACAATACAATTATGCTTGCAATCATATTATAAATTATTACTTAAGGAAGAAGGGTTTGTAAAGTATACTATTTAACACAAATTAGGTTGCAATTGAGAGTTAACACGTGGACACGAAAGAAGCATTCAAAATAGGTATCAAACAAAATACATGGCAAAATGCGGTAAGACAGGCATATGAAATACAAATCAAAATGCATGCATATAAGAAATAAAGAAAATAAATGGAAAAACATAAGGAAATTAAAAATGATAAAACAGAATTGAATACATATATCTGCACTTACTGCAAATGAATGAGGTAATAATGATTAATGAATAATTAATGCATTTAGTATGGATTTGATAGTTGGGTGTATCGGCTCAAAGTAAGTTAGGTCGTATGAAATTCTAAGTTATGTATACAAAAAGTTTAGATAGGTTATACATAATGCATTAAAATAGGTCAAAACAACATGATGACAATAATTGTGATTAAGCAATTAAGTGAAAGCGTTGGAATGATGGTGAAAAAATAGCAAACAAATAATAATGAACTATATACAAGGAGATGAAAAACGGGCGAAATGTTACAGGTAGAGAGGGAAATGTCTAAATATGTAACATGAGAGATGGAGTATGCGGATTTTACGGCTCATCTTCTTCCAGGTGAAGTCTATTACCATCACGGGCATCATTATCCTCCCATTCCTCTGGAATTAAGTCCTTATATTCAAGGAGAAAGTTTATATGGTTAATAATTTGCAGCCTTGTTGATGGTGATGTTTTTGAGCCAGACACTTTTCAGATTGTCACTGGGCGTAGTAAATTGCCAGGAACTCGTGATGGGGCATGTTGTATCGTAATGAATTGGAATACCTTCTCCACATGCACAGCTCGCAGTGGGTTGTACTCCTATTCTATGCAGATAACATGGAAATGGGCCATGTCCCGTTACAAAAATCGTAATTTGTCTTGGGCAGCATTGTTGGTTCAAATTCACTTTTGGCAGGATGGAGTATACTTGGCGTCCGTTGGTACTCTGATCCCACAGAGTTTGCCAATTCTGAATTAATGCAATTTTCCTGATCGATGTTTGCTTGTCGCTCAACGGTCATTTTTGCATAAGAGGGCTAATTAGACAGGGACCTACGTTTTAAAGTGGATTCCGAACCACTACAAACATTCATGGCCAAGGTGGGATTCGAACTCACGAACAGTTGACAAAAGGCAAGAGG